>CAADRB010000006.1:1631125-1659816 GCA_900708905.1 Hymenolepis diminuta | reverse complement strand
AGTCATGATGTGCTCCTCTCTCACTACCCTTCACGACGCCGAAAACCATAACTCTTGTTTGCTGGAAACTTAGTGCACGCCCATAATAGTTGGAATTTCAGTGAGATCCACCCGCATATAACCACCTATCATATCTTGGATTGAATATTTGATCCTAGAGGAAGTTGTTTTCATCGGGAAAAAAACAGACGCAGCTGTTCCTCTAGGTGCTTCAATTTGTTTAAGAGTCCTTTTGCACGCATTAAACGACTCTCTTGATTTATTTTTGACCACAAAATCTGACGTTCTCACCTAAGAACGTATGAGTTGTATCCGAGGTCTTGATGAACAACATTCCTCATCTACTGCTGCTCCTTCAGACGCTTGAAGATGTTTGGCAAGATGTTGTGTATTGGATTCTCAGGATTTTCGTCGATTATGCCATACACTCTTCTCCCAAACTCAGGTCTTCTGAGTGATGAGTCAGCAGAGTGTTGACAATGCTTCTGTTTTCTCTTCCTCGTGGCGGCCAATTCATCTCCATTGTTTTCATTCAGCAGCTCCTTTCTAACTTTGCAAACGAAAGGTCTGGTGACTTTTAGAAATCTTGCAATCTCTCGCTGTGTTTCGCTTTTATAAATACCATTACAGTGTGTCTTTTCTTTTCATTAGTGGTATCTGGCATGAAATCTTCTGATAATAAAACACATTAACCATTATCGGGTTAGTTAAAATTACAAAAATATAAGTGTCCTCAGATACCTTACGTACCCTGTATAAAATTTCTAAGTATATAAAAAATCTGAACATCTTTGATATTTCTTAGCACTGCTGTCGAATACAACAATTAAAAGTCGTCCCTTTCCGAATATTTATGTCACAATTGCATTTAAATTTCGTATAATTCTTGGGAATGGGCTGTGACTTATAACAACAATCTTTTCTGATTTGCAGATGTCTAAAATTTCAAAACTATATTTTCAATTTTAATTTGAGTAGCAGCATTCATGCATTTGAAATCTTGCAAGGGACATCATGGCAAGCGTATTCTTTTTTTAATACAATGGAAACAAATTTATAAAAGTTCCCTGTTGCCATAAGGGCGATTAAGTTGGAACATAACAAAAGTGATGGTGTTTGTTTATCGTTGTAGCGTTGTAAGTTGTGGCGAACTCCTTTGAATTTCCTTTATCGTTTAATTATTTTGACAACCCTACGATTTCAAACGATCTCCACTGAATACTTAATTGCAACATTCAAATAGGAAATGAATGAACCAGAAGGATGAAAGTGTATATTATAAGATATTCAGTTGTAAATTAAATCATAATAATGCTTTAACTTTATTGTTCATATATATTTATGAGTGTATAAAGGCATCCACCAGACTCTTCAGAATATTTATTGGTTTTTCTAGTCATGGAAACGGAAGTAGGTCATTATAGACAGGAGAGAGGCTGAATAACTATGACTGAAACGTATAAGTATACCATCTCCAATCGAATGAACAAATAACGAGCGTAGAAACAAAAAAATGCATCCTTGATATGAAAGCGCAATCAAGGTTTGAATTTGCCAAAGCATTTAATCCAGATACTGGCATTTTCCCCTTGGATTCAAATCCAATTCTCATCGTTAGGAATGACATGATGATGATAGGTCCGCTCCTCCTGTTTTATGGTTGAATGCGTGATGGATAAACAACATAATTATACATACTCTTTCCCGTTAAAGGTCCTCCGATAGTCACCTGTCGACCAGGAGAATTCAGATGTTCAAATGGGCAATGTGTCCAAGGCCCACAAAGATGCGACGGTAGATACGATTGTTCGGATGGATCGGACGAAAGTGACTGTGGTAAGTATTTTCATTTTTCATTTTAATATCTCTTTATGCATTTCAACTTTCCACTAAATTTGCGTATTTTCGTAAATATTCATTAATTGGTACTTTTCGAACGAGTGTTTATTAGCCAAATTTGAAAACTTATAACATGTTTTTGGTTGACTTCTAATATTTAATAAATTTCAGTAATAATTGCCTTTTGGATTTTTTTACAGAAATTTCGTGATTTTGTTGTGGAAAGTAAGAACATACCGACATTTTTAAAAATATTTTTAAGTTCGTTTTTGCTATACTCTTATCAAAATTCATCCAGTTGAGGAGAAGAATTTAAAATAGGAAAATCGGTCAGGAAGATCGCTTTTAATATCAATTTATATATAATAATTGCTGTTTAGTCTAATCCAAATTGCATTTCTACTTCTGGAAATGAGAATTATTGGAGCAGTTAAGAAAATACTGCAATAGAAATTAGTTTTAACTTTTCGATGATTTTTTATGAAAGTGACAAGAAAATATTCAAATAGGAGATTGTGAAGACGAACATCGTTAGGAAGATTAATCTAGTATTTTCGGCGCATATGAGTGAAGTCATCCTTCATGCACTGGACTGTCGATTGGTGGATTTCTGGACTCGTGCGTGAATATGCGATCTCGCGATTTTTGGCTTACTCTGTTACAAATCATTATCCATATATCCAAATCATCAAAAATAAGTTCAATTTTTTAATATGTGAACTGTCATTTGAACTTTATGAATTTTTCCTTCTACGTTATTAGTCTGGTCAACTGTAGCCATATTACAATCTCCGTAGATTTTCTGCAATAACTCAGGGGCAGCTTGGATGGTCTAAATATCTACATACCTTCATATTTGATGCACAATAAATTGTTAGTGGTAATTATATGAGCGACTTATCTAACTTTAAATATTTTAGAACATGCGATAAAGACAATGTTATTTTGTTCGTATAGGTGCTTGGAATATTTGCTTCCATTAAGGATTACAGATAATGTTAAGTGGTATTTTTCAGCGCATATAATTGTCGGCTATGTGGAATTTGTTGCTGATGTTAAATGAACATAAGCCATGAGAACTATAAGACGAATCACTTGTAAACCAAGAATGTTAGGGAAGCAGTCAATGAAGCATCTCATCTTATCGTTATAATAAAAATGATAATTTATTTCAAATTTATCGTTTAATTCCCAATTAACAGACATTTTCTGTGATTTTAATGAGTGTTGCATAAAGGTCGTGCCGACAAGATCTTATTATTGCGCTTTAATTGGCATAATAAAATATATTTCGTCTTTAAAGATTATGGTTTCCACTTACTAAGAGTATTAAGATAAATAAAATCGTAATCTATCCGCACAAAGAAAATTAAAAAGTAGTAACCGTGATTACTTTTGATCTACAATTTTAGCACCCATTGAAAGGCCTTGTCGACCAGATGAATTCCGGTGTTCCAGTGGACAGTGTGTTTCTACTTCCAGCCGATGCAATGGTCGGTATGACTGTTCGGACGGATCTGATGAAGCTGGTTGTGAAGGTATTATAGAATTGTTAATATTTCGATACGAAGCGCATATGAAAATAAATATACTTGTTAAACTTATCAGTTAGTCTCAAGTCAATGGTAATGACATTTAACGTGGGTAGAAAAGAAAGTATCCCAGAGCCCATCTGATTAAAAACTCATATTAAATTATCTCTCTTGACGATCTGAATTAATGCTTTTGGCCATTAGTTTAAGATGCTTCCTAATCACAATCGAAACACGATGAAGAGAATGGTATGAGTATGTCTTAACTCGAGCTTATAAAAGGTAGTGTGGAACGTGAATAGAAAAGAGGTGCTAAAGCGTAGAGCAAAGTAGGTGCTTTAATACTAATAGATCCATAAAGGTTGAGGACGCTCATTTACACTTTCAGGGGCAAGCGGATAAACGTATTATTGTCAGCCATAATTAGTAAGGGGGGCAGAGTGAGTCAGTGAAGTAAAATTATCGATAATAGGGGTATTTTGAAGATAAACATAGAATTTATAGCACCCTAGTTCTCGGCGAAGATACTTAGAAAATTAACCAAAGAACTGTGCTAAAGTACCGCCTTATTTAATATTAAAAAGGATTCCAAGTGCTTTATCAAATTACTTACGCATTGCACCTAGATTTTAATTTCTTAAAACATAGCATTTCATCTGTTATGAAGTTTATTTTCTGAAACACTAGCATCCATTCGGCATTTTGGTCAGATACAAATTGCAGAAAATTGTTTAAAGTCGAAAAAACTATAAGAAATAGGGAAAAAATAACAATATGATCAGACTTTTATTGTCTTTAATAATGTCTTTTGTTCCATAGAAAAGAGTGAAGACAAAAAAGTTTCTTTTCGTTATTCGAGATAATTTTTGTGTTTAAAACGGAGCGTATTACCCTAGATCATCTGAAAATGATTTTGTTAAATATCCCTCGGAACATCTTTATTAAACTAATGGTCCCCATAAATCAAATTGCGGTGACTTTCACGAAAAATTTAGTTAATTTCTTACAGATTTACGCAACCGCTTAATGATTTAGTGTAAAAATGACCAAATGTATTACTGATATAATATTAAATTTTGATCTGATAACTTCTAGTAATTGAATGAGGTTAAAACTTTGCCACTATATATCGGTGTAAGATAGCTTAATGTTTTTATTTGTGCAAGTAATAATGAATGTTTCATCTTTCAGTTTCATTAAGAGTGACGATCGAGCCTGATAGGATAGTTCGCCGACCCTGGGAACCATTCAGCTTCACCTGTACAGCACCAAATGGAAACCGTCCACTTGTGGTGTTTGGTGGAACAAATATTCTAGTTGAGGAACGACCGATTTTCAGTGTGAATCGACCTTCAACAAATACAATTCGGGTCACCGCAAATCGAGGTCTTCGAGAAATTTATGGAAATATGACGTTTGAGTAAGTGCTGAGTCTGTATGGATTCAAGCTCCTACGCATTAGTAAATTAACCTTTTTTACTCATATTTATTTTGCTATAATTAATTTTATTAAACTCGAGCCTGTTTTGGCACTATTTTATTCAATTGCCTTTAAAAATCAATATAATCTGGGAATCTGCTTAAACTATTTAAAACAAATCTTTTAGTAACTACAAAACAAATTTAAATTTAAATTCAGAAAATATAAAAAAGTAAAATTAGAATATCTAATCATCAGTCACCCCCCTTTTAATATTTTACTTCTTATAAATGTTTCCTACAAAGTGAACACAAAATCAAAGAAGTAAAGAAAAGAGCGCTAATTGAAAGAATGTGTATTTAAAGCTCCAAAACAGGTGGTTGAAAATCGTTTCTATTTGGTCTTATTTGAAGTTCCAACTTACTAATCCTGGAGCAATTTTTCTGTGCGACAATTAAGGTAATTTGCTAATGTTGGGAATGAAAACAACCCAAATAAGAATGGCACAAGTTGCAAATTATCCAGAAATATAATATTATTTTGAAAAGGCAACCTCAATAAAACATTTTATCTGCCGAAATCTTCCAGAAAAATAAAGTTTGAATGGGTTTTTCTTCTGCAAAAGGTGTAATAAATGAATATGAATATATTATATAGTCTGGTAGATATATTATGAAAATATGAATATAAAATTAACAATACTAGTGTATTATTTTGCAAGTACTATGGCTAATCATTTAAAAGTATTTAAAGGTCTAAAGTAGCCCGACAGTGAAGCTGATCTGGAGCAATCCCCTTACAAAACATTTGATCTTCTTATGTCTAAGAGGATGCAACGACCTTTCCAAAAATCAGAAGACCAAAAGTGAGTTGGACAATCGTAGAGGAAAACAAGAGGAGGTGACATGGTAGAAAGAAAGTGGGAGATTGGAGAGCTGGGAGTAAATGTTTTATCAACGAGATAGAACGTTATGTTGCGTGAAAAGGCTAAGTAAGGTACGTTGAGACGGATTGTATAGTTTTTCGTCCTTTGTAAGCAACTCCGTGGAAATTACAATGAGCAAACATATAAGCCGTCATGTGCGTATTTAAGAGTTGATAAAACTTGACTTGAGTATCCTGTCTCGTATTTTGTAGTCACTCTGATTATTCACTCGCCTTCTGCCTCCACTTTTGTTGACTAGCGTTAACCAATGCAACTTGTTATTCGCATATCTGGAGTATCGAGCTTCTAAATTTTTATTTGTCCGGAATGCACTATGGCCACCGCGTCATCGGTGTCCGTCCTGAAGCGGTAATCATTTTATCATATTTATCCTTAGGAAACTGATAATCCAACCAATTGCCTGGCGTACAAGTATCGGATGACAAAAAATTAATTACTACTTACATTATTTAAATTTCCAGAAAATTTTCATTGGATTTTTGTGATGATTATATTTTTATTATGAGGCAATTATATATTTACTTCATTGTATTTATGTGAAAAGCTAGTTAGGACTGATTTGCCTCTCCTATTGACTTTCTTAATTCTGTAAATAACTGAAATAATGCAAATTGTTAATC
This sequence comes from Hymenolepis diminuta, assembly GCA_900708905.1. Taxonomy (NCBI): domain Eukaryota; kingdom Metazoa; phylum Platyhelminthes; class Cestoda; order Cyclophyllidea; family Hymenolepididae; genus Hymenolepis; species Hymenolepis diminuta. Next base: position 1,653,459 of record CAADRB010000006.1, on the reverse strand, counting down.
TTAAATTATTAATGGTATTTCATTCTTCTCAAGATGTTACTTCGAGGGTGGTGATCGTCGAAGTATAGATGTCTTCATTTTGCCCACTTGCCCAACAGGAATGTACAGCTGCAGAGATGGGGTTTGTTTTGTAGGAAACCAACTCTGCAATGGTGTCAATGATTGTCGAGATGGTTCGGATGAGGACCCAGAATATTGTGCTGGTGAGTACTTCAAATGGTTCAACTGAATTTTTCTCCTATTTCTATTGAAGACTTAGTGAAGGAATTCTTATCAAATTAGCAAAAGTAGGGCTGAATCTCACCGTAAGTTAATCAAAAGTTAAAAGGGAAAAAACGGTAGCTAGAGGATGCTAGCAAGTCGCCAACATTTTTGTTCCTTAATGGAAACCCGTACGATTAAACCCAAAGATATATGCAATTTTAAGTATTTTGCATAGGAACAAAGGAATGAAAAATAGACATTAAGGTACAAAATAAAATAAGCATAATCATTAAAATTATATTTACAATAGTATTTTATGCTATTAACAGTATTTCTGTATTAATACTGTTTAAGGACTGTTTGCGGAACATGTTAAGCATTTCGGAAGATAAGATGAGTAAAAATGAATTCAGAATATGAGTGCAGTGCTAAAAATATTACACACACGTTGTCTAGAAACTCCGTCAAAATAGTGATTAATGCTATTATTTTAAATTAAACACTCGGTGACTTCACATTGACCGTCTCTCGAACTCTTAAATCTTATCGAATTCCGAATAAGATAGTGGTGCGGCTAATAGCTCCTAGTCACACAGGCGTTATATATTTAGTAATGACGCTGATCCTATCAACGCAAATTCGGTGACAATTTCCATAACCATTGTAATAGAAATAGGACTAATGGGTCTCTTTACGTTGATCACTTTATTCCTGAAGTAACTTACTAAATCTAAACGAACCGAATTCTATGTAATTACCGGAAATATCAGGTGTCTATTATTATTTTCGCCTTTTGAGATCTAATTTATCTTCCAACCGGTGTAAAAGAAAAGAATGGCCTTTTGTCTTTATCTGGATCAAAATGGTATAACCTGCTAAAGAGAGGGGTAAGATTAGAAATGGGAGAACTGCAAAATAGTCCTTTACCAATATTAATGAGCCTTGTCTTTATAAAGATGGACTTGTAAAAATTATTTGGTTGCCAAAAAATATTTTTAACTGTGTTACAAATAGAATTAAAATTAGCAGTATATTTACTGGCTAACAAACAGTTGCAAAATATCTAGGCCGTATATTGACAAAATCACTGTAAAATAGAATAGGTTGAACTAACTAAATGGGATCGGTTAGTAGAACGTGACGAAGTTAAAAAAATCAAAATCTTTAATAGTGGGAAACTATCTAATTACAGTATTCAAAGTTACAAATATATGAAGCCCAGGGGAGATAGGGACTTAAGTCTAGGTATCATATGATACCTATTTGAATTTGACCAGCTTTTTCCTTAATGGTTTCGTTTTCAATTTAGATTTCATGGTTTAACTCCTAAATTGAATTGAATTAATACTCAAAATCAGATTACTAACATAGCTGAACTCACAGGAGTTCATCAATTAAGGGAACTCTCTCCTTTCGCTCATTTTCATTTGAAACTTTTTTTCATCTTCGGATATTAGTGGTATATTATATTATGCATTGGTTACGGTAAAGTAAGTGGAGTTGACGATGGCCAATTTGGCTGGAAATGAACGCTCAGCTGCCAAGCACTAACATCTAATTATTTTTAGCAAACTATGCAAAACTAGATTGCCAGTAGGATATGGTAAGATAGACAAAAAATAAGAAAAGATCTTAGTTGTTACTGATTAAACGCCTTCGCACAAACTCAGACCATTGAAATTTGAGAGGCATGCTTTATTCAGCTGCCAAGTCAATTGGAACTGATTTGGGATTTATGTAATGGTAGAAACACTTGAATATACACCTCTGTTTATGAAACTCGCCACCAAGTTTGCATGTCTTCTAATCACCATGACAACTAATCTTAAGCCTAAAAGAGCTTCCTGAAATTTTGAAAGCGAGTCAACACAAACGGGGAGATTGTGAGTGTCTATGCAACGTTGGAATACAATTATATTTCTAATTTATGATTTCTCCTTCACATTTCATCATTTTAATTATTCCACATATGACAGAATCACAAGTGCATTGCTTAATATACTTGTGGTGACTAATGATCGAATGAATAAGTGCTGTTTTTTCAGAATATGCTCCCCCGAACGCAGCTCAAAATATTACAATTCCTCCACGACGACCGTTTGAATTTACCTGTTCAGCTCCTGAAGGCTCACGACCTATTGTTATAATTCCAAGCTTGGATAACCTCAATGTTGAAAATGACCCGCGATTCATGGTGGCTCGACCTCTGCCCAACACAATGCGGGTGAGGGCGGTCTATGGATTGACAGAAGCCGATAATGGCATCTCTTTCATGTAAGTGTTTGTTAAACAAATTGGTACTTCAGCTGGAAGATTAGTCTAGGTGCACGGCGGTGAAGTAGCGGTTAACGTGCTCATCCACAAAGTCAGAGGTCACGGATGCGATGTTGCCAGTGTATAAATACATTCTAATGAGTGAAATGACTAGTTGAACCGGTTAAATGTAAAAAGTAAAGGCATTAGAAGATTTTGATTTTCCCATTGAGTCGACCACATTATGTCACTCCTCGATAAAAGAAAAGTGTTGGAATACGTTTATCTGAATGTGCAAAGGAGCACTAATTTTCTCTTCGACCACTCATTATAGGTCCAGCTGGACTATTAAAACCCAAAATCAAAGTCTAAAAGTGTTTTATAAAGGTCATTTCCATTGTCATCTATCTGTAAATACCAACATTTATGGAACGTTAATTTTTAAAATTCATTTTTACTGCGTTCTCCTGTTTTATTAACTTACTGCTGAAATACTACCACCCGTATACAGAGAGATACATATAAAATTAAATTTTATCAGGAGATCACTCATTGATTCTCTATTAATTTAAGTGACATAAAATTGTTATTGCATGAACTTTGGTTCAATTTGAATATCTGGTTTTTGGGATCAAACTGAAGAAAAATCATAATAAGTGCCTATTACATATGAAATATATTTAGGATATATCTACAGTACTGAGTAGTCACTACCATAAACAGGATATAAAGGTATCTGTGCTCTATTTAAGCAAAGTTCATTCTTAGTTATAAGAATTATTTTCTATAAAGCGCGCCCGCTAACCTTTGTCCTTTTTGTGGGAGTCATTTCGGCAGCCAAATGAAAAAATATTTAGCTTAATTTTCCTCCAATCTAATCAACGTATCTTCCTGGTGGTTTTATTTAGGAATTCTATTTGTTTTAAGAATGGATTTACAGTTTTTACTTGTAGAGGTCACATGAGAATAGAGGAAAGGCTGCTTTTGTGCTGAGATTCGTTTATCATAATTGTCGAATATAAGGTAGATTAATATATCCTGAAAATTTATACTTGTCGCATATGGTGTCAGGCGGGGCTAAATAGCTATTTGACTGGAGGTGATTTTTATAAAATGTGAAAATTTTAGGTGTTTGACGGAACCGGATACTCGACAGCACATTACGGTAACCGTGGAATTCAACTGTGTGCCTGGGCAAAATCAGTGTGGAGATGGAGTCTGTTTGCCAATATCTCGTTTTTGTGATGGAAGGACAGACTGCTCTGATGGTTCAGATGAAAACCGAATACTTTGTCCACGTAAGCCCGCTTCTTTTCTATTTTAGTTTCTCCTGGAAGCAGAGGAGTTTTTTTAATTAGAAAAAAGTTATATTGGCATATGTTTTAAAGATATTTTAATATAAACCCACTTCCCTTTCTTTCCTGTTTTTGTATCTATAAATATATTTTAGTATATTCCACTATTTTTCTTTCCCCACCTTTCGTTGCAATAATTTTCAAAATTTTCACCATGGCGCAATTTCGAAATCTCCGTATTCTGATTGAAATCTTTAAATGAGCCGAATACAGAAAGAAATTGTTACGACCAGTTTCTGAAAATAAAACTTCACTAATGCAAAATGAAGAGTAGTTCTTTAAAAAATATATTAAACCTTGATTTTAATTCATCCTAGTACTTCCTTCCACAACACATACGCCTAATTCCAACTCCTTCTTACGATATTGGCTTCTTATTAATACTTAAGAGCAAAATGGTATTACTGTCTCTTATTAAAAGAATATTTCTGTGTCCACGACGCGTCAATAACCCGCATATTTATCTCATTGCAGGGCAGGGGTTCATCTTTAGTAACTAATTGCGTTGTTTGTCCTTTAGGGTCGAAATTATTTTTGGTTTGTTTTCTTTTTTATTTTAAATTCTGCCCATTTTCTTCAGTACATGAAGGAAAATTTTCTAGTTTTCTTCAGAAACATTCTTTCATTGAAGTAATGTTAGCTCATTAGGCCTGACTTTTTCCCTACCTGAGCCCAAACATTAATGCATTCTTTTCTTTTACTTAGCCAAAACTATAGAAGAATTGACAATAACTCCGGAAGAGATTCGTAAAAGGCCATGGGACCCCTTTACTTTTACATGTCGAGCTCCCAAGGGTCAGCGTCCAATCCTCATCAAAGATGCCGATAGATCGTCTTTAGCTGATGATCAGCGATTCAGCGTGATTATGATTCGTGAAAATGAGATTATGGCCAATACACCGTATGGCTTGCCAGGCAAAACTACACTAACAATTCGGTGAGTAATGACTTCACATGTTACTTTTCGTACTTCAGTAGAGTGTCTGAATTAAATTCTATTCTGTGTTGACAGGTGTGTGCTGGAATCAAGTGTTGAGAAGGCAGTCAATATCACAGTTGAACAAACCTGTCCAGGCAATACGTATCAATGTGCTGACGAGACCTGTATTCAAACCTCCATGGTTTGTAATGGAAAAAGAGATTGTAGAGATGGATCAGATGAGAGATTCTGTGAAGGTAAGCCATCAAGATATTACAAGTATAATTAATCAATAATTTCTTCCGTTATTCAGTGATCAAACCTGGTCTCACAATCACTACTGAATCAATCAATGTTCGTCCAAGACAACCCTTCTCATTCGCTTGTACTGCTGCAGAAGGATCTAGACCTGAAGTATATCTTTCAAGGGATCAAAAACCCGTATCCGCAGATCCTCGATTCAAAGTGGATAGACCGAATTATAGTACAGTAGAAGTTTCTGCTCCGTATGGTCTTTTGGAGATTCACGATGGAATAGTATTTACGTAAGAAATATCTCTATAATCATTAATCATATGTCATTGATATGACATTAAAAATGACTTCTCCTGTTTTTAAAGATGTGTTGCACCTACTGGAGAAAAGAGTCAAATTGCCGTCTCAATTGATCATCCTTGCGGTAGAGGTCAATTTCGATGTAATTCTGAAATGTGTATCTCCGTCACATCTGTATGTGATGGTCAACGAAATTGTCCTGACGGTTCTGATGAAGATTCTCGTTTCTGTATCGGTAAGCGTGATCAGGGGCAATCCCGTACCATTTAAACCTTCAAAATGGAGCATTATCTATATTTTGCCTTAATAGCTGAGGCGTTCGGTGTTATAGTAAGTCCCCTCTCAAGCCGTGTTGGAGCTTGGAGTCCATTCAACTTCTCCTGTGTGGCAACTCGTGGTAGTGATCCAGTGGTGATCTATACTGCCACCGGAATGCCCGTAGATGGAGATCCAAGATTCCGTGTACAACGACCGAATGCTCAAACTGTTTTGGTTCATGCGCCCCACGGTATCCATTCTCATAGCGACATTGCTAGATTCGTGTAAGTTTGTTTGGCTTTATTCCAAGGGAGTTGACAAGTTGTTTTCAAAGGCCTATATATGTTTATATCGACGGAGCTTTAATCTTTGTCCTTCAAGGGTTTCCGAAGTAAGTGATCTTCGTATTCTTTAGTTGCATCACTTCCGAAGGTGGACGGGGAGAGATACGCGTATCAGTGGAGTCAAATTGTAGTCCTGGAGAATTACAGTGCAGAAGCGGTGAATGTGTCAGCGCTTCTCAGTTCTGTGATGGATTTTTCAATTGTAAAGACTCCTCTGATGAATTCCCAACATTCTGTCAAAGTGAGCTATTCACTAGTTTTAATTTAACTCACAGTTGGTTGTATATACCGTTATCCGATATAAAATTAAAGGCAGGAAATCTCTTATTTTGAACGTATCTCCTTTCAGAACCACTAAGCGGTGTAGTTACAATGCCTAACGCAATTCAGACTCCTCCATGGCGTGAATTCCTTTTCATCTGCGCCGGACCATCATCAAGCAGGGCCGATCTTGTCTTCTCACATGACCGCAAGCTTATTGCTGAAGATCCGCGGTTTGAAGTAGTTCGAGTTAATGAAAACATTATTCAAGTAACTGCACCTTATGGTCTGCGTGACATGGATGATACAACAATTGAGTAAGTTTACTTTCTGTCATATGCCCTGTCCTGCCACTGAATCAGTGACAGCAAACCATCTGGACCGGGAATTATAAGAAAAGCAAGATGAGATTGATGACCGGTGGTGAAAATGATCGGGGATGAGGAATCCGTCAACTCATCCTTTAGGAATAAAAAAGGGATTCATGCCGAATTCAAAAATAAATATAGTAGAGGATTTGGGAACAAATTAATGAGTCACCATGACGGCATCATTAATCTAATTAAGATAGTCAGCACAAAGGCTAAATCTGAGAGGAAGCGGTTATCTTATCAGAATTGTCACAATCCTCTCTATCACTGGAGAACCTGAAGATGAGTATATGTCTTGAGGTGGCCACACTGACCTCCTATATTTGGTTGATTGGCCCACTCTGTGTGCAGGCATTTGTACCCGTATGGCCATGATAATTGTTAGCTTTACCTACTTCTAACGTGCTTAGTGGCATACATTTGAGCTCTATTTGAGCTTTTCACTGTCCAGTCAACTTTGATTACTTAGATGCAAATGAGAAAAACCGAGTGATTGCAGATTAGAAAGTCCATACCTTATTAAGTCATATCACAAAATAATAACAGGATATTTATTTGAAATATGTATTTATGAACTGTCTTTGAACATATGACGATATCGAACTACCGTTCATGTCGAATAATTTAGTTAATTACTTTAATGTAATGTGCATTTTAATGTGATAGAGACTCATATCGTGTACCCAAAATGGGCATTTTATTTGGGAACTATATTAGTGAGATCCGCCGGGAATCTTAATTATAAGCAATGGCTTAATCTAATGGGTCTATGGGAGACAGTGTTGAATTTAATAAATAGTCCATGTTAAGGAACACAGCTAATATAATAGCTTGTTTTGCTGCCTTTTAAATAAAAAAATAACTTTCGTCCCACTTTCAGGTGTTTCCTTCCAACCGGTGAGAAAGATATTGTCAAAATCACTGTGGATAATCCTTGTCCATACGGTCAATCACAATGCAAAGATGGCCGCTGTGTGCATATGACTGCATTCTGCAACGGACGCAGAGATTGTTCCGATGGCTCAGATGAAGATCCCAGCTTCTGTCCAGGTTAGTATGCTATGTATCGACCTGGGGCCCAAATAATATATTGGGAGAGTTAGTTTTTGTATTAAAGAGACATTGTAGTAATATTGGGTAATAAAACGGCTACGGATCGGAAAAGATCAATTACTAATTTTAGCCATCACACCAGCTCCAAATTTCGCAATCTACCCAGACTCAATTGTAACTCCACCTTGGAGACACTTTACATTCGTCTGCATCGCGCCTCCTGAAAGTCAAGCAACCATCGTTTTCCAGAAAGATGGACGCCAAATTGAAGGGGATCCTCGTTTTGACGTGTTCAGAAGAAATGGTAATGCAATCGAAGTCAGTGCACCGTTCGGTCTACGACAAGTTGACAACATGGCGATCGAGTGAGTTTAATAACTTGTATTTAAGTAGTATAGCCAGAGCATGTGAGTTAGTATGATATTTAAAGAAAACTCTTGTATGATACTCAAGCCCAAGAGCAGCTGTGATTCAGGTAGTCGCTCGTCATGGATTACCGAAAGGCGATGATATGGTGCTGACGTAAGTTCTGACTAAAAACGCAGCAAGTTCTGTTGGTTCGCTTCACTTATTGTTGTTGCCTCAAAACCACCTAATACTCATACAGTTGTTACTGTGTTATTGTTATAATGCTGTTCTACTAGCATCTTTCGGTTTCTGCAGAGTTGATTACTAACCAATTCCAATTCACTCACCAACTGTTAACTATTGTTGTGCTAACCGTCAGGAGTTTTCGCATGGTTTAATCTTTTGTTTTTAGTTCATATCTCTTTCGAGTTCGTACTGAAACTGGAATATAAATTCATTTGAACTTTTCCTTCAAAAATACTTCTTTTATCTCTGACTTTGTTTATTTCTGAATTATATAGGCATTAAATTATGGCGTCGATTGTAAGCCAGCACTTTATTGTGATCTTAATATCCGAGTCATTATATTTCTACTTGAGTAAGCGCTGTATAATGTACAAGAAGTAAATGAGGGATTTAGTGATTTGAAGGTGGAGGATTATTGATCCGTGGAATTTACGTAAAACCTGGTCTCATTTTCTATTATTTTTTCTAAGTTAGCTATTTGCACTTTCTGCACCTTGAGTTATATATCTTCTCCAACAAAACTTCTCGGGATAGTGTTTATTGCCTTGAGTAGCGTTTCCAGCCGTCAAAAGGAATATCCACAGTATTAAACCGCTAAGTGGATGAATAATAAAGGTTTGAACTCTTCCAAGAAGCTCAACCAGTCCTAATTTTTTACAGTTGGAAGAGACTAAGACTAGTAGTTACGGGTATGGGGCCGTGTTTTCTTTATTAAATAATGTGAATGTGAGTTACTCAAGAGCGAGGTCAACGAGTGAATCATTGCAAACATCGGGTGAAAAACGTCTATCTGATAGAGTAACCGTCCATTCACCCTTAAAACCAACTACTCCTAATCTGAATATAGAAAAATATCTGAATTACAAGAGAGCATATTAAGTACTTTCGAAATTGTCATTTGTAAAGCCAAAACAGCTTTAACAATATTTGCTTCATAGCATGAAGAAAGTGCCCATTTAATTTATATTAAATTTGCACGATGCTGTTTTGAAGCTACGCATGTGATTTTTGTTTTAATTTTGGCTGTTTTCATTTGTCAAAACTCGTTAGTTCTCCATTTTCTTATTCTAGTTAAGTAATGCATACTTACAATATCTGAGGAAAATAATCCCATATAAAAGCCGAAATTGTGATTATGAGTTTTTGAAAGGGAGTGAAAGAAAAGGGAGAACGAAGAATGGCGAATTAGGTGTATTTAGGTGTTTGCACCGAGCGTATAGAAATCAGGGTGTAAATGACGGACAATTTGGCTGGTTCGTTGCAAGGCAGAGAAGAGTAAAAACAGATATCCTAAAGCTGTACTTTGAGTGGATGTGGGTGACATGTAACGATTGCATTCAGTTTAAGCGAGCATAAAAAAATGTAAATGAAAATTCCATATGGAAACAGCTTAAATTAACATGTGGTTTGGAAGGTAATTTTGAGACGCATATGGTGTGGTTGCTGCGATTGAGATTCTGTTTAAACCGTCTGTATCTATATTTATCGAAGTAATTTTATTAATTATAACATTAACAATATTTTATTTAAATATTTGCATATCATAAAAACTTTCTTCATCGATTTTTAGATGTGTGACTCGATTAGGTGATCGAAGGACTGTCACGGTTACCGTTCAAGACCCCTGTCCTTCCAGTCAGATGTCCTGTGCTGATGATAGATGCATTGATCGAGATAAATTTTGTGATGGACGACCTGATTGTGCTGACGGCAGTGATGAGCTTAGTGAATTTTGTCCAAGTATGTAATCACAGTTAAATTTACTTTCCTTGTAATCTATTTTATAAAAAATCCATCTAAATAATCACGAATGGTAACCACTGATTCCTTTTCATTAAATTAGCTCGAGCGGAAGCTGTTGAGGTAACTCCTGGAATAATCGAAGTTCCAGAATGGACACCATTCAGTTTCCTTTGTCGTGGTCCACCAAACAGCCGTGTTACTCCAATCTTTACCCGGACCGGTCTACCAATTGCAAACGACTCAAGATTTGATGTTACGGGGCTCGACACTGAGAATGTTCAAGTCATTGCTACTCAGGGTCTTCGTTCTATAGACGATACGGAAATCATGTACGTCTCTTAACTTCTGGGTTTTGATAAAAAATTAACAGGTTCTAAGATTCTTTTACACATCATAGATGTATTACTGATCGAGATATAAAGAAATCAATAACAGTGAAAATTTCAACTTATTGTGGACCTGGTAAAACAGGGTGTCGTGATGGAACGTGTATTCCCATCTCTAACCTTTGCGATGGTCGATATCAGTGTCCCGATAGATCCGATGAAACACAGGAATTCTGTGGTGAAAGTGAGTTAGTGTTCTCTAATCAGGATATCTTGTTATCTTTATCCGTGTCCCGTTAAATCAATTTGTTGGTCAGTGGAAGCTAGCATACCTATGAAATAACTATGCATGAAACAAAGCTGTATGGTGAATGTCAAAATTTTACTATTTGAAGTCCAATGCTGATTTATTGCATTTAGAGTAAAACGGCATTCAAAGTCCTAAAGTCGCAAGAATGTGCTTCATAAGTCTCGCTAACTCGAATTACCACCTATTGTCGCTATCCTCAGTGGCTGACTTGATTCCGGCCTTCCATCTAGACTCAAAGTTGCAGAATAAAGTCTAGATGCTGAAAGTAATAAATTTGAATCTTTGTGTTTTCTACATAAATAGACTCTGAGCTGTAAAATGAACAATATGCACTTAGAGAAATTATTAATCCGCAACCAAAATGTTATAAAGGTAAAGATCAGTGCATTAAAATATCCCAAATATCACATAAGATAATGATGATGAATTGGGCATATGAGAAGATTATAGAGCTCGGAAATCAAAAAGATTATCTGTTGTGCTAAATTTTCGATTCATCCATGCTTTTGCGTACTTTGCATAGTTCATCACGTCAAAAGTTCCAAAGTTCGAATATTTGTTTTTGATACATGGTCCCTGAGTTCTTGTTTGCGATTTCAGAGTTTTTGACCAGTTGATTAAATTCAGCAGATGATCATGCCAATTTGCTAAATCTGTTGCTTTTCAGAGCCCATTCATTCTTGCAAATAATTTTATAAATAAACTGATTTATAAAAAATCTGACAAGCATTTCGTCACCACGTATTCTGTTTTAATTTTCAGTCGAAATCATTCCTCCCGTTGGGCCCCCTTCAGAATGCAGACCAAACGAGTTTCGATGCAGAGATGGCACCTGCATTCCACAGTTCTACATTTGCGACGGTGTCCGCCATTGTGATGACGGTTCCGACGAATTTTTAGACATTTGCAAGGTACCGAAGCTCCCAATCATAATCACGCCAGACTCTATAAGCGCCTACGAATGGACACCATTCAAATTTGTCTGCAATAGTGATACAGGTCGTCTTGCAGCATACTTTAAGGCTAATGGAGATCTTGTTGAATTTGATCATAGATTCCATGTTGCTCATGTCAATTCTACCGCCATTGAAGTATCGGCTCCGTTTGGTTTGAGAAATATAGACGATATGGAAATTGAGTAGGTTTTATTTGACAGTCAAATCAATTTTATTATCACAGTAAAAAATATCTGATCTCAAATATTTGTTTAAATAGATGCGTGTCAACTAGTGGTGACAGGAATTCAATTCAAATAACTGTCAATAGCCAGTGTCCTCCTGGTAAATCTCAGTGTAAAGATGGTCAATGCATTCTTACAGCGCAGATCTGCGATTTCGTCACCCATTGCAAAGATCATACTGATGAGATTCCTGACTTCTGTCGTGGTAAGTTATCCTCAGGTCATCTGTTTTCACCTAACATTTAAGTCTAAAATGGTGTAATCGTAGTTAATTAATCTTAAATCAGATTTCATGAATTTAAAACGGCCCACGATGAGATGGTCTTCATTATTAGACCTAGATGTTTATACAAAAGCGCAATGTGGAAGAGTTTACTACAAACGATGTCAAGTTGATTATAAGGCCATATTTTGATCCCTTTAACTGAAATATCGTTAATGACTGAAAGCACTTTGTTTGGTAAGCCCGGCTTATAGATTCAACCGCTGTTAGCATCTGATATCATTTCAGATTCAGCAATGATATTTGATGTTTCATGTGCGCAGTACTTAAAACTGATTAGCTATTAGTTGATAAAATGATTTCATTCTTGTTTTATTGGTAATCAATCCTATCATACGGTATTATACGTATATCCTTCTTATCATCCAACTAAAAGTATAGCGTTCGATTCCATCTTCTGGTAATCTGCTATATCCAATGATATATTTGGTGGATTATTCTATTTAGTAAAACAGTCAGCCAAAATCAACCAAGAAATAGTTAGATACTAACACAAGCCGCCCTCTCCATCTTGTCGTACATTTTTCGTGGGCCAGTTAGCTGCAGTCTATTAGTCAAGGTTGATCCAAAGCAGGGAAGGATTAGACACGCGCACATGACGTGATCCGGTGAATGGACTTCATAAGAAATTGGTATGTTCCTAGCAAAAAATCGGCTCCTGTCGGTTTGATTTTGTCTAGCTTATGAAAAATAAGGAGCAATATAGAATTTACCAACAGTGAATCGATGCTGCAGAAAATGAGACCAACAAAAGCATAAAAAAGCAGGTACAAATATTTAACTTGAAGATCAACCCCGACAAATAGAAATTTCAGATATGGCAAGTGAACTTACGCACCCAGAGTGCCATAATAAATCTGGAATTGGGTGACAGTTTAAAAGTAATGCATTAATGTGGATAGAATTTTGTGTATCGTCTGTACTGGTAGACCTTTACGAGCTTAACTTTTTTAGTATAAAATAAATCCCCTAAGAAATTAGGTTTTTCTTAATGATTACCAGAACACAGCAGCCCTTCCAAAGTTGGAGTTCCAAGGATCAAGTGATGACTAAAATGTACTGAACAGCAACAACAAAAATGAAATTGCCAGAAAGAGGCGGGTTGAGAAATAGAATAAAGCGTCTATGCAATGTGCAGTAAAAATGTATATCACTCAGACCTAGTTACGACAGTTGGTGTTGACTGCCAGATGAACAATCGATAAAAGCCCGTCAGGTACAGTTAAGAACGAGGAGCATGAGTCAGTATGTTGTCTATCAATACTTTTGAGATAAGTTAAAAAATTGCTTCCTTCGGAGTTGATCAAGTGAGTAGGAGATACTTGAAGGGAAATCGGATGCAACGCCAAGCATTTTGGTTTTGTTTGAAAGAGTGTTAGTTTCGGTGGGGTTAGTCCAATCATTAAAGGTAACATTACTTCATTATCACAGTTCTGTCAAAGATTGGATTAGATCTCTTCACCTGATCCAACTTCACCCTCAAGTATATCCACTTTCACTTATGAATCTGACCTTTATATTCTTTAATTAGGTCTTCCAAGGCCACCAGTCATTGCCGATCCTCCACTAGTGGACATGCCTCCATGGCACATGTTTGAATTCGCCTGCACCAGCACTGACGGAACTCAATTGGAAGCCTACTTCTCCCCTGACGGAAGAAAAGTTCGTGATGATCCTCGATTCCTCGTCACCCGACACAATGTCTCTACCATTGTGGTTTCTGCTCCCAAAGGACTGAGAGATGTTGATGATTTGCGTATAGAGTAAGTGCTATAATTCATAAATATGTTTGTTTAAGAATGCTTCAAACTAAAGTCTGCTATTAACTCCTTGCAGTTGTGTGTCAACAAGCGGTATAAAGAAGGAAGTCCTGGTAACAATTCATGATTTCTGTGGACCAGAGCAGAGTCAATGCAAGGATGGATCTTGTATTTCTCTATTCACACTTTGTGATCACACTCCACACTGTATGGATCGTTCAGATGAGGATCCAACATTCTGTAGATGTAAGACAAAGTCTAATAATTATGCTGAATTATGAAATTCGCATTTACCTGATGGTATATTTTATTTCAGTACCTGACAGACCACAAATCTATGCTGAGCCACCAAATATCTATAAACCGGCTTGGGTGCCTTTCGAATTTGTCTGTGGTAGTTACAGTAGTGGTCAGATCAGTGTCGTCTTCGCCGTAAACGGTTCGCGAGTGCATTTGGATCCGAGATTTAGGGTATCGAAGTTTAATGATAGCACAGTTGTCGTTAGTGCACCACGAGGTCTACGGGACATTGATGATACAATCATTCAGTGAGGACTTAAAATTTAAGGCAGTCAATAATTTACCTTTGAGTTGCCATACTATATTACTTCTCTTTTAGATGTGTTGGACCAAGCGGTCAGATAAGGAACGTCTCAATAATCATAACAAGTAGTTGTGGAGAGGGCTATACTCAATGTGCTGATGGAAGATGTATCGAAATGGAAAAGATATGTGATAGTGTCGCTCAGTGTTCAGATCGTTCTGATGAAGACGCAGAATTCTGTCGAGGTAAATTCCATAGATAAATCGAATGTTTGGTTGGACGAATGATTTGATTAAAGCTCTATCAAAGATACTCACTGGACAATGTACCATAAGGGCAAAAGGAAAATATTTAATAAATCGGAAGAGTTGTATTTTATAAAGCTAACCCAAGGTCAAGGTTACCATGTTAGTCTCGTTTTACGGAATTTGAGAGAAAGAATCGTGAAAGATTTTTTTTCAAAACAAAGGAACTTTAACATCAATTTGTTTCCACAAAGACGATCTATTGATCTATTGTCGTGGTAAAACACAATTTTAAGAAATTCTGCAGTAGGTAAGTTATCGATTTAAATGTTTATCGTAAACTTTCATCAGCTTTTCTCTTCAGTCGGTTCTTCCAGAATAAATTCGAAATTCAATTGCGTATTTTTTCAAGATTTGTAATCAAGTTCACGTGTCTTTTTAATTTATTTGATTTCCATGTTAAAGAGAACCAGTTTTACTTCTTTAACTCATCGGAAACATTTAAACATGTTGGAAGAGACTTTTAAGGTAGGGCAAGAAACCGTGAGAGTGAGAATTAGAAATCACAAGGGCTCTACTTCAGTTGAGCGTCAGAAACATCAGGTCACTCACTCCCACAATTTAAGTTTGATGAGACTTATCTCGTCTTATCTTCAATTTCATATGGGAAATCCGGATAACATTATATCATTTGATTTAGCAGCTCTTTTTCATATAATTTTGTAGCATCCATCTCCGGTACATAGGAGCCTACCAGTTAACAGGTCATTTTTTCGATTTATGGTGATCTCTCTGCCTGTGCCTACTCATCTCGCATTCATTTGCAAAGGGAAGAGAATACTGAGGTTCCATAGATATTATTTCCCTTTTGCGTATACCTTTCTGTTGTGGTTGATACTCGAAAATGCGAGGAATGGAATTTTTTCTAGAGTTCCCCATCCAAATTTTGCGTTCTTTCTTGCTGAACGCCTGTTTAGCATCCACCTGAAGTTACCTTAGCTAACTTTTTGTTCATCTTCATATTTAAAGGTGCCAAATTTTGATAGTTGGGATTTCGATATTATTTTTGCACTTCATTTATTCAAACATTCTCTTGTGATCTAAAGACCACACAACAGAGAGTGTTATGTTGACTTTAGGATCAATATAGCATTTGTGCGCTACAATTGCAGATTTCACCTAATTTTTATTCGTTTTACTACTAGACGTTCCAAGACCTCCGTCACTACCTGTAGTAATAACACCTCCAAGCATTAATGTAACAGCTTGGCGACCCTTCGAATTTGTTTGTTCAAGTACTGATGGAAGTCGTGTGGAGGGCAGATTCAAGGTGAATGGTTTACCTGTGGATGGTGATCCACGTTTCCGTGTTCTACGATACAATACATCTACCATTCGAATTAGTGCTCCCTATGGACTTCGAGATACTGATGACTTACAGATTGAGTATGTCTTCTCATTTTTACCTAGAAGAATAACTGCCTAATTTGCATACATGTCTGTATGGTCTGCGTATTATCATCAATGAATAAATAATTGATTTCGTTTTAGATGCATCACCTCAACGGGTAAACAGGCAGACATGTCAATCATAATTTCGGATTTGTGTGGACGCGGCTATACTAAATGCAAAGATGGTGCTTGCATTTCAGTCTCTCAACTTTGTGACGGAACTCCTCACTGCAGCGATAGATCAGATGAAGATAATCGCTTCTGTCAAGGTGGGTTACGTGATTTGTAAGATGACCTCATTATTGCTATAAAACCGGTGGATATAATAAAACATGCCATTTCTACTGCTCTTTCATTTATAAGTAACTCATAAAATTAGACATAGTCCATGTGAAATAAAATACACCCTGTCTCTGTCTATAGACTACAATATGCCATAAAGTGTACGCCATTCACTTTACAGAACCCATACGACCACCTGTACCTCTACCACAAGTAATCGTATCTCCCCCAAAGATCGATATTCCAGCCTGGAACCCATTTGAGTTCACCTGTATCAGCTCGGATGGAAGTCAAGTGGACGCCGTCTTCAGAGTGGATGGTTCTTCCGTTACGACGGATCCAAGATTCAGAGTAAATCGATACAATAATTCTGTGATTATTGTGATCGCTCCCGATGGTCTACGGGATACTGATGATGTACAACTTTAGTAAGCATTGTTCACATTTTTATAATTTTTCTTACCATTTTAAGGATATCATATGCGTTTATAAGCAGCGCATTTTGATCAATGTCCATAACGGTTGGTTAGAATCTTTCAGTCATAATCTTAGAGTCTTTAAGTTCTACAGTTTATCGCGTGATTTTAATGAAGCCTATAAACAGAGGGTATGAAAAATAGCGTTTATGAGGGAGAAGTAAGGTTGTACTTTATCGTGACCTCAAGATCATTTGTGAGTGCGCTATTCTATCATGTTCTTTCACGCTTTGATTAGTTATTAACTGCGTACGGGCGCACGTTTATCTACAGTCCTATCTGATCCTGTCAAGTTCTCATCATTTTCGATGAGTCACCTACAGAATAGCAAAACTACATACCTGCAAATTATACAGAATTTTTTGTTGTGTCCCATCCTAAAATTCCTAATATTTCATCTTTTCAGCTGTGTCACGCCAACTGGTTCGAAGGGCGAGGTGATAATCAATATTCCTGATACATGCGGACGAGGTTTCACAAAATGCAAAGACGGCGAGTGCATCTCCATCTCCAGACTTTGCGATGGAACTCCACATTGTCGCGATAGGTCCGATGAAAATCCAAGCTTCTGCAGGAGTATGTAGCAACTACTGATCAAATCAATATATTCCACTTTGAAAGAAGCTGAATAGATTTCGGCAATTATTTTTATCATGACATAGTTGTGTAAGAAATTATACGCATTAAATTACGGAGATAGATTCGCCTTTCCGGCTACATTCAGTATCAGATGGCCAGGTGTTTGGTTCCTTCTCAATGTCTATCTCTTTACGATTAATTGAAATACTAACACAGTAACCGTTGTGACTTGAAACTGGCCACTGAGGTATGTTATGGCTGTGGTAGCTGAGAACATAAAAAGAAGAGTAGAGAAGAAGAAGAAATAGCAATTGCCTTTATAAATATGGATCACAAGGAAATGATTGGCTGCCTGGTAAGCGACTGATTGTTGTAGTTGTAAAACTGCATACTCAGGCGCTGGCGTAAAGAACTACGGATTGATAATCTATTGTACAAGGAATAAAACCTACGGACTTTGCTAAGGTGTGCTCAAAATATTCAATTTCGCTTTCTAACAGTCACAATTTGCGTAGTTGCTTCCGTGGTATAGTATAAATATTTTCCAATTGTTTTATTAATGCGGGTCATACTAAGGTTACTGATGTAGTGATTGAAATTACTGAGGTGAAGAAATGGAAACGTTTAGAAAGAAGTGCCCTGTAATTTGGCTCATATTTTATGTATCTCTATGCTAAATGTTAACGTTCCATTAGCATCTTTACATGAATATAATCTCAGCCAACTATCTGTCTGTTCAATCATGTGTTTGCAAGGGTAACTATTCATTTACGGGGTATGAATTTGACTTCAAACAGAAAATTTTCCTACTTCCATTCGTTTCGGTTGGGATTGATAGTTCATAACACGAGATAGAGAAGTCTTAATGAGACCGAAGATCCACATTTCACTTTAACCGCTGAGATATTGGCACACGCAATGACTTCCAACATTTCAATTTTCTTTATTTGAATAGGTCAGAGTCTGTTTGAATCGTAAAATTAACAAATTATTCTTTTTCATTCAGTTCCAACATTGCTCCCTGTTCCTCCAGTGATTATTTCTCCTCCTCGAATTGATGTTCCAGCATGGAGGAGCTTTGAATTCACCTGTTTCAGTCCTGGTGAAAGTCGAATTGATGTTGTTTTCAAGGATGACAGAACGCCGGTTGATACAGATCCTCGATTCCGAGTCAATCGATATAACAGCTCCGCCGTGGTTGTCATTGCCCTTGATGGGCTTCGTGATATAGATGATCTGCGCATTGAGTGAGAACTTTTATGTT
The DNA here is from genome assembly GCA_900708905.1 of Hymenolepis diminuta. Lineage (NCBI taxonomy): Eukaryota > Metazoa > Platyhelminthes > Cestoda > Cyclophyllidea > Hymenolepididae > Hymenolepis > Hymenolepis diminuta. The sequence goes on along the minus strand of CAADRB010000006.1, from coordinate 1,634,848 downwards.
TGCATTATTACGTACGTTATAACATAACAAACTAGAGGTCTCAGTAGTAATCAAGCAGAATAAATCGATCTAGAAAACTCATTAATAGAGCAACTTAACATTGAGGCCAATAACCCAAAGCAAAACACAGGGCACGTTAAAGAAAATAAGCGTGTACTAACGCGAGTAAAATTCAATCGGCATTATTACAACGTGTCCTTTATCAGTGAAGAATTAAGAAGGAAACCACATTTTTATTCATGGAAGAAATATTGGAAAGGGGAAAAGAGTGATAATTTCTTCTACCAACGTAATTATAGTATTATACGATTACTTAAATGCAGAATGGGTTGGTATTTGTAATCATAGATAATCTGCTTCACTAATCTTTCTACCATCACGATAATAAAGGGACGCATTAGCTTAGATCTCAATAAATTACGTTATCCTCATTAGGATATTAAGTGAATAATAAATCAGGAGGACAGCTTCAAATATCTCTTTCACATTGAGTAAAAGTCCTCCTCAGTTTCTTACCACTTTAATCTTAAGATTATTGATCGAGCCTGCGTCTCCAAAACAAAAACTACAGACTTGGTAGCTCGTTTAGTCAAATCGACTAGGTGCCACTTTTCCAACGATCTTGGCATTCAGACCTTGGATTAAATGGTGTACTTCCTTTTCACCTCAACACATTGTTTGAATTGCATTTTTATTCCACTAAAAGGTATTATAGATACTTGATCTCGGCTTGACTTTCACTTATTTCTGTTTCAATAAAAAATCTCCAATTCCACACACTTGATTATGGTAGAGAGAAGATATTCCTGGTGTCATTCATGTGGTAAACTGGCATTCAATCATTCTTCTTGTTGACCAAAACTAATCAGTCACTTCATTGGATCTACATCAAGGAGCATTGGTCTCGTGATCACTTAGATTTCAGTCGTGCACGCACAGTTATTATTAAAGCAGTTTCCTTTGTGATACTAATGACCGTGTTTATCATGACTAGAAATTTGGTAATTAAATTTATAAATCAATTGACTTTTCAGATGTGTGACTTCAGCAGGTCAGCAAGGTGATGTCGTGGTGAATATTACTGGCACTTGTTCAAGTGGCTACACCAAATGCAAGGACGGTGGGTGCATTCTCATATCCATGCTCTGTGATGGCACTCCTCAATGCCGCGACAGGTCAGATGAAGATCCGCGATTCTGCAGAGGTTAGCTTATGTTAATAGTCATAAATGTATAGTCATGTAACGCCAAAAGATAGAAATGGTACCACCACCCAATCTTTAAAACTCGGTCCATTCTCGGTGAGCGTTTTTTTCTGTTATCAGTTAAGTTGACCTGATTTGCAAAATGCGTGATTATGAAAGTATAACGAATAAGGGACTTTTTTCTCTGGAAAACTCACTTAATGCACAATTTTCACCTACCCGTTTTCAAAACTAAACTCCAACAATATGATGGGTAATTAAGTATCTCACGCCCTGAAAGTCCTTAAAACAGGGAGGCAACTCAATCAATAGATAGAAAATTTGCAACAAAATTAAGACAATCAAATTTCACTTCTCCATCCTCACAACTGATGTTTTACCGAAAGCTCCACATCCTCTTGCCCAAGTATAAACTTCGATATGACCTCTTCATCAAATTCACTAAATAATACAATGTATTAAACAAATGAGAAATGAATATTAGATCATGTCCTGAAGCGAAAAATATTATAAAAAACACGGCCAAGAAGATGTAAACAAATTTAAGGAAGATACTTCCACATTAAATCCCTCTTCTATAAGATCATGTTCAAATTGTATACAAAAACTTACTTGCTTTTTTGTTATGAAAATTGACTCATCTTCAAATCAAATGTCTCAGGTATATGCTTTTAATCACATAATTGCATATCGAACTTTGACGAAAAACAAGAATAATCTAATACTTTAGGAATAGCCGAAGGAAGGCATCCTATTACTAATATCTAATTGTTCATAAATATGGGAAATTATATTTTAACGTCACCAAAGCAATGCATAGCCATTCACAGCAAGATTCATAGACTATGCGACTTTATCAAAGGGGCAAGCATCATCTGATCAGACTAGCATAGTGTATATACTTTATATGTATAATTTCTTATTGGTCACGGTTAAGTGTCTACTCTACCACCTCCTCAACCTCCGGTAATCGTGAGCCCGCCTACTATCGACGTTCCCTCCTATCATCCCTTCGAATTCACCTGCATCAGTTCTGATGGAAGTCGAATAGAAGCTGTCTTCAAAGTCAATCGTTCACCAGTTGACAGAGACCCCAGATTCCGTATTAATAGGTACAACGCCTCCGCTTTGATGGTCAGTGCACCCTATGGTCTTCGAGATGTTGATGATTTACAAATTGAGTAAGTTTTCATTAATGCATTCGTTACTTTCAAATCAAAAGCTGCTGGTTAACACTGATGTGATTTTAGTTGTGTGACCTCAACAGGCCAGAAAGGTGATGTTACAATCACTATTCCAAGCAGATGTGGACGCGGAAATACAATGTGTAAAGATGGCGCTTGTATTTCAGTTAATCAGCTTTGTGATGGAATAGCTCAATGTTACGATGGGTCGGATGAGGATGCCCGATACTGCCAAGGTAATTATGAACCTCTTATATTGATTATTTAACAAAGTATCGACCGGTTGATTAATGGGTCTATATTTTAGAATCAACTAGACCACCACCTTCAATAGTAAAAGTGTCTCCATCAATAATTGACATTCAACCTTGGCATCCATTTGATTTCATGTGTGTGAGCAGGCCAAATACACAGCTGACTGCCGTCTTTAAGGATGGTTCGCTGGTAGAAAGAGATCCGAGGTTCCGGCTGAGTCGATTCAATGATTCGGCTATTCTTGTCAGTGCCCCCTATGGTCTGCGTGATTCGGATGATGTGCGAATTGAGTAAGATTTTAAAGTAATTACTCATCTAAATAGTCACACGGCGCATAAGGTGTCTGAGGACACTTATATTTTTGTAATTTAAACTAACCCGATAATGGTTAATGTGTTTTATTATCAGAAGATTTCATGCCAGATACCACTAATGAAAAGAAAAGACACACTGTAATGGTATTTATAAAAGCGAAACACAGCGAGAGATTGCAAGATTTCTAAAAGTCACCAGACCTTTCGTTTGCAAAGTTAGAAAGGAGCTGCTGAATGAAAACAATGGAGATGAATTGGCCGCCACGAGGAAGAGAAAACAGAAGCATTGTCAACACTCTGCTGACTCATCACTCAGAAGACCTGAGTTTGGGAGAAGAGTGTATGGCATAATCGACGAAAATCCTGAGAATCCAATACACAACATCTTGCCAAACATCTTCAAGCGTCTGAAGGAGCAGCAGTAGATGAGGAATGTTGTTCATCAAGACCTCGGATACAACTCATACGTTCTTAGGTGAGAACGTCAGATTTTGTGGTCAAAAATAAATCAAGAGAGTCGTTTAATGCGTGCAAAAGGACTCTTAAACAAATTGAAGCACCTAGAGGAACAGCTGCGTCTGTTTTTTTCCCGATGAAAACAACTTCCTCTAGGATCAAATATTCAATCCAAGATATGATAGGTGGTTATATGCGGGTGGATCTCACTGAAATTCCAACTATTATGGGCGTGCACTAAGTTTCCAGCAAACAAGAGTTATGGTTTTCGGCGTCGTGAAGGGTAGTGAGAGAGGAGCACATCATGACT
>CAADRB010000006.1:1590089-1631024 GCA_900708905.1 Hymenolepis diminuta | reverse complement strand
ATCGGCTCCATTCCATTAAGCTCTCAAAAGCCAGGATTGGGTGGATAGCCTAGAATTATCATCACCATGGCCTCCTAACTATTCACCAGGCCTGAATTTCTCGCATTATTACTTGTGAGGCGGGTTGGGATGGGGCAGGGCGGGTCGGGGCGTTGTTGAAAAGAAGTTAATAGGCATCCTTATAATACTAACTTCTCCTCCCTCATGGAAGCAATAGTCCGGGTAATAACGAACATCAATAAAGACTACCTAATGAAAGCTTGCAGTCGCTTTTGGACTCTAACTGAATCGGTGATGGAGGCGGAGGGAAGATGTGTAGAATAAAACCTAGGTTAATAGGTATTATGTTTATTTGTTTTGTTACAATAAGTTTTAAGTTTCAACCATTAACAGTTTCATTTTCTTTTTTTCTTAAAGTGCGTTAAGTTTTCTCAGATTAGGATAATTATTACTCAAGTAAATATGCTATGAAATTTACGAAGTCTAACTACTGATTTATACAAATGAGTTTATAATAACCTCTACTACAATATAGCTATGGATCAAATTTACCCAGATCGGATTATAATTGGTGGCTAAAAGCTTCAACCAAACTGACAGTCAATATGCCTAGAATAGTGCACTTCCATTTACTGATTAGAAGGCCAGACGGTTTGTAGATCACTTGTGGTATATGAATCCCTCATTCCGAGCTAAAGCATTTAACCTACATTCAGGAGTCATATTCACTGGTGTCCTGTTTAGTCCAAACTGAATAAGTTCGTTTCGTGCCCAAATTGTCGAAGGAGTGAAAGAAAACTACTAAAATGACTACTTACAACTCCATTCATTTATTATCCACGAAGTTGCGAAAGAATTAACAGTTTTTCATCTAGAGGAAGTAGAGTAAAAGTTAAATATGGATAAAGGTTAGGGAATCGAGAGGAAGTAGAAAATAAAGCCGGGGTATCAAAAGAGTCTCTGAGTTTTCGTTCTTCGGATTCGTGTTGTAAGCTCCTTACTTCAAGAATATAGTACACTGCGTCATGTTCTAGTTTTCAATATTTAAATTTCAGAAATCGTCGTTTGTTTTCTAGATGAATTTGTGTTCGCGGAGCCTAGAGCTTATTGATCTTTGGGTAAATTAAGTTGATTAGATGAATTTTTAGCCGAAACATCAGCAGATGATAGGGTTTAACTTTCTACTGATTTATCACCATATACCTTGCTTAATTAAAAGTGTTAGCGAACAGGGAAAATTTATCATTCTAATTTGCAGGCAAACGGACCCTTTTCCCCTCAGTACCTAAAGCTTAGGAAAATCAATATGACTATTAATATTTCTTTGATTTTAAAATTAAATTACTGTTTCCGTTCTGCATTCTTAGATGTGTCACAACAGTCGGTGATAAAGGAGAAGTTGTCATTAATATAAATAACACCTGTGGACTGGGCTACACCAGGTGCAGAGATGGAACATGCATTCCCACGCATCAAATCTGTGATGGCACTAGTCACTGTCATGATAACTCCGATGAGGATTCACGGTTCTGCAGAGGTTAGCCAAATCAGCATATACGCAGTGTTAAATCCTACCTGCTGTAATAGGTAATAAGGAATCATTTTCCTTTCCAGAGCCTATTCGACTTCCTTCAAGACCTGGTATTATCATCACCCCACCAATTATTAGTATTCTAGCCTGGAGGCCCTTTGAATTCACCTGTGTCAACTCTGATGGAAGCCGTGTGGATGCTGTGTTCAAGAAAGATGGATCTCCAGTAGATGGTGATCCTCGGTTCCGAGTTAATCGATTTAATGGGTCTGCTCTTTATGTTAGTGCTTCTGAAGGTCTGAGGGATATTGATGATTTGAGAATTGAGTAAGTAGTTTTTGGAAACCCTAATAATTCCAATGTTGTTTGGTGAAGACCTACGAGCAAATTGCAGTGTAGGCAAATGAGTAACTGGTTCTCGAATGTTCTAGATGTGTTTCTGCAACCGGTCAAAGAGAAGAGATCACGATTACAATTTCCGATGAATGTGGACTAGGATTCTCCAAGTGCAAAGATGGTCGGTGTATTAAGACATCACAGTTTTGTGATGGAACCTCAAATTGTCAAGATGGGTCAGACGAAGATCCACGGTTCTGTGAAGGTAATTCTTCATCGAAAACAATCAATGGATACATCAATTGCTAAATATGAATGTTAATTAATTGTCATTTCATTTTCAGTACCATCTTCAAGACCTCCTGGGCCAGGTCTAATTGTGTATCCTTCCAGAATTGCTGTTCCTGCTTGGAGACCTTTCGAATTCACCTGTATCAGTCCTGATGGAGGCCGAATCAGTGCTGTCTTCAAGACCAATGGATCGTCTGTTGGAGCTGATCGAAGGTTCCAAATCATTCGATACAATACCTCGGCTATTCAACTCAGGGCTCCTTATGGACTTCTTGATATTCACGATATGCAAATTGTGTAAGAATTTCCCAGTATCCCTAATAATTATATTCATATAAATTGACTTTGAAGGTTGTTTAACATGTCCACCTCTCAAATATGAAAGTCATGCTGTTCTTTTTTTATTCCTCCGCGATTTCATTAAATTAACTCTTTGGCATACATCCCACTTGACCGTTCTACAATTCAACTCTCCACAGCTCAATTTTGCATCCTTCTTGTTTTGTGGTAATAGAGGTTAGGAAGATGATGGTTATCATGATGATGGTTTACTCTCTTTTAAGTTAATGACTTAGGAGTATTTGCTCATTTCAACAATATGATATCTTAATATGGAATATTAGAGGTCAATTCTGGCTTCGAAAAGTGCATTTCAATTAATATTAATGTCTCTCACAGAAATTAAAGGCTTCAGATACCCTTTCCCATCTATTTTGTATAAGTGACTGTCCAGCGACGGGGAATTATCTAAAACACTGCTTTATCAAGTATTTAGTAAAAACTGAAATAAATCATGACTTAGACCAAGGTAGTCTATGGTTTCACCGAACTGTTATAGCTAAAGCAGCTAATAGTATCGATTCCCTTCTCTAAAGGAGTAAATCCCCACCTCAAAAAAATTCGAGCTAAAACAGTGAAGTACGAGGCCGCCAACTGTATGCGGATATTCACAAAAAAAAATAAAACTTTTTAGCATTGTGGATAAAAATTATTTTCCATGGACATAACGATTAACAAGGATTTAACGGTCCAATTTCCAGGTGTTTTTAGTCCTATAAGGTTGGGGTAGTAAAAACGGTGCATATCAGAACTTCAATCTACTCTCGGCATTAAGTTCAGTGCGGACATTTTCGAAGGAACTTTTGAGAAAACAGTAGCAAAACCTGAGCTACTGAGCTGGATAGTAAGGAAGTGAAAGACCCTACCACATGGATCAGTTTCCCTACAGATTCTCTAAATTGTATCTAAAAAGTAATGGTCTAAATTAAAGTTACCTTAGAAATTAGATAAAATTACGCTAGGTATCCTCTCATAGAACAAATGATCTTCCTAAAGGCTAGCAGGAAACAACAGTCCTTAGCAAATGAGAAGAGAACAATTGGGCAGGGAAAATTGCAAATGAATGAGAGGAAAAAAGAGGAAGGAATAAGGAAAGAAATTGGAAGGAAAGAGAGAGGCGAAAGGTACTGAAGGAGGATAATCTGTATTTTAACAGAGGAAATGAGATAACATAGGGCGATTGATCGATTTTTTCTCCTTTGCTCTTCAACGGACAATTGACAATTAGGATTGAGATATGAGTTAGTTGGGGCTCATTACATAGAGAGACTAAGTAGGCCCATGAGTTATGGTGCGTAGGCACTACATATCCTTGTAGCTGTTTCGGTTTGTTCAAATAGTATAATGTATACTAGCTTTATAAATAAATATATGTATTATTGTTTAAAAAACATTTCAACCTAGTGGGGGGGGGCATATTTGTATCTAGGACCAAGGAGGCACGAGAGAGTATTCAAATTAAGAAAAAATTACATTAGCTCTGTAAAATGGTGGTAATTTTATTGATGGGAAGTAAATATCAAATAATAATCCATCTGATTTGTTGGGATGGCAGTATACCACGTGACAAAACTGGCTAATCTCGCCAGGACTCATGGAGTAAATTCATTACCAAGTCACAGGCCACCTCACTTAGAGTGCACTATCAACATGGTCCCTTCCTCTAAATATCCATCGCTAGGGACAAATTAGACCAATCTGCCTTTGGAGATTTGGGATGATTGTGTAAAATATCTCGTCATGTCTTTCCTAATCAAGTCAACATTCTATTAATTGGATACAATGTATTTCATTGAATATAAGATGAGGACAATATAATAATAATATATTTACACAATACAAAAACTAACCGAGCAAAGGCCCTAGGATTCATAATATAGACTAATTATTTCATAGAAAACTTCGCTTTTTCTACTAGTAATAGCTACACTTTCATTTTACAGATGCATTTCTGACATAGGACCAAGGCAGGATATTAATATAACAATTCCTGATGAATGCGGTCTAGGTTACACCAAATGCAAAGACGGTAGCTGCATTCAGGTGTCTCAATTATGTGATGCAACTCCACAATGCCGGGATGGATCTGATGAAGACCTGCTATTCTGTGAAGGTAATTTTACATCAATAAATAGCTGAAAACGTCTCTTACCATATTTTTAATCGATTTTAGTATCAACAAGACCTCCGACACCCTCTTTGGTTGTCTATCCGCCAATTATTAATGTTCCAGCCTGGCAACCGTTTGAATGTACTTGCTATAGTCTGGAGGGAATTCGTATTGATGCTATGTTCAGAGACAGTGGTTCATCGGTGGAGGCTGATCCAAGATTCAGAGTGACGCGTTATAATGACTCGTACATCAAGATTGATGCTCCTGATGGCTTACCGGATAATGCTGATACACAGATCGAGTAAGATGACTTCGAAAACATTCAATATATCATTAACTCAAGTCATGCAAAACAGGGCAGTCGCAAAGCCGTATGTAAATAGAAATAGCAGAGAATAAAATTTGTTATTGGCGTTTTGGTAGCACAAGCGATAGTTACTTCACGCTGTGGACGCTAAAATATAAAATTCCCAAAGGATCCTATGGAATGAACACAAAAGAGATATGTTACACCTATTTACGAGATGCTAAGGAACATAGAAATGTAAGGAAATTTATATACTACATAATTATTCGGATATTCGTCAATAATTATTTGAGCAAAGAGTAATTGAAATAAAGGGAGATGATTACTCAGTGGGTCAATATACGTAAAATGAGTGGCTTCTTATTGATTTATAGCAAGAATGGCTCTAGTTGTGGAGACATTAATGTGGAATAGGAGTAGCTAGCCAAGATATTTCTCTATTACAGGATAGGAATCGCACATATATTCGGGCAAATTTATTAAGGGGAAGAACAAATAGAAGGAGTCAGTCCTAAGGTGAAATTGTGTCCAACTGGCAGGGTAAATGATTGTGTTATATAACAGGGGAAAACCGATAAATGATATGAGAGGCCGAGGGACGAGTTATCCATAGAGGAGCCAAAAGGAGACAAAAACTGAGTAAAATCGAAACACAATCGTGGATAGGGTAATTAAGATAATGGTTAAATAATATTTTTTAAAACTTTTCCTTTCATAAAGTACCCTCTCTTACCCACTCGATTTAAGAAGAAATGACTTCATTTCAAAGAAATTATTTTTCTCAATCATAGTTTTGCTTTTTTTGATGGGTGCAAATTTTATGGACATTTGGACTCCATTGGCATTGAGTGAAGGTGAAACAGAGGATCCTTCTTCTGTTTCTTATAATTGTATATCATCTGCTTGAATTTATCGAATTGTTTCTTCATTTATTTTTTTAATTGCGTTATTGTGCTGAACAAACTAGTAAGTAGTATTGTTTAATATCGCTGAATATCAGGTGAGATTAAAGAAGCAAGATCATCAGAAATGGAATCAAAAGACAACTTTACTCTATACGTCACTGATTTTCGAATAATATGGGAGTCCTAGCACATTTCAATGAGGATTTTCCAGAATACTTGGAGGCTGGACAGCAGAATTGAAGGAAAGTTTGAATATTACATGTGGAACAAACATATTCCAAGCACTTAAGACTTACTTAAATCCCTTGCAAAAGCTTGGCATTAATCTTATTACAACTTCTGTAAATCATAAATTTCAGATGCATTGATACTGGTGGACGAAGAGACACTGTGTCAGTCAACGTTCCAGATGATTGTGGTCGTGGACACAGTAAATGTAAAGATGGACAATGTATTTTCGCATCACAGTGGTGCGATGGGACTTCTCATTGTCGAGACAAATCTGACGAGGATCCGCGATACTGTGGAGGTATTACTTACATCAATTCAATAGTTATATATGCTTAAAAATCAGAGTTTTAAGTTATCTTCATTCAATTTCAGTGCCTACTCGACCTCCACCATCACCCATTATTGTCTTTCCGTCAGCTATTGACGTTCCAGCCTGGCAAACCTTCAATTTCACCTGTTTCAGTCCCGAGGGAATTCGTTTGGATGCTGTATTCAAGGCTGATGGTTCATTGGTCGAGAAAGATCCAAGATTCCAAGTCATTCGTTATAATGTCTCATATATTCAAGTTACTGCTCCTGAAGGTCTTCCAGACTTAGGAGACATGCAAATTGCGTAAGGATTCAATTTCAAATCTGGTTACCGAAGGTAGATAACAAAAAAAATGAAATAGTGTTCCCAAAGCGTTGAGTAATTTATTTGAAATTTACTAATGGTATAGTTTTCCCTCCTACTTTTTTTACTATCGAAATAAAAATAGCTTTTACACATTCGGATTGTTTAAATTTCGGAATCTTAAAAGCCTTGTTTCTTTTAATCTGATACAGGTGTCTAATTGATATTGATTCAGATCAAGAGAGAAATAGTGGTGTGGTCACTCCAAGATAACGTATTAACTTCTCAAAGAAACATTTATTTGGAATAAAGGTCTTTTCATATAACCGTTGAAGATCAACCGGATAGATGAGAGTTTTGTTCAGATTAAATATCATAGTGGCAGGAACAGCGTATAGTAGCACATTGATCGCGTTTTGCGTTTCTGCGGACATGAGGTAGTTTCGTTGGCAAAATATCTGCATATATATAGCGGGAAGGGTAGTTTAAACTGGTCTTTATGAAGGAACATCAAATAGATAACCCAAGCTAATGAGAAAGGGGATGACGTCTATAAAATATATGAAATATAAGAATATGAACCAAGAAACTGAAAGAGTGCAAAGGGGGAGAGGAAGCGGCCATCTTGTCTTACCACCATAGTCCTCTCACTCGGTGAGAGACGTGAAAATGAGTTCACCTTGGCATGTTGGCTTCTCCACTAGTACACTCTGCACGCCGGCAAGTACGTCCGCACTGACTGGTATAATTGTTAGCTTAGCCGACTTCAAACACGCTTGGTGGCTTAGAGTATACGAGTTTGTGGATAATGACGATATTTACCTTCTTCATAGCTTATTTCTTGGTATTTACTTCTGGATGGAAGCTGTACCTAAGCTCAGATAATAAAAGATTGTTTTCGTAAAAGCAAGAAATTAAATATAGATGGGAGGAAAATATGGGCAGAGTACAAATTTAATAAGGTTAAGACGATTACCCTGATCGAAGCGATTTATTCATAAACAACAGTACCAGTGATAAATGAAATTCGCCCATTAACTTCTTTATTTATTTTCTCTATTATTCAATGGGATCTTATTCATATTTCATCTTTATATTGCTAGATGTGTCGATGAAATGGAACGAGCATTGGATGTTTCAGTTACAATTCCAGACGAATGTGGCCGAGGCTACGTCAAATGCAGAGATGGTCAATGCATTCCAGAGTCCCAATGGTGTGACAGAATTCCTCATTGTCGCGATAGGTCGGATGAAGATTACAGATTCTGCAGGGGTATTTTTGTCATTAAACTTTGCTAAATCTCTCACTAATGAACTTCACTTGTAACTTTAGTTAATGTCTTTAATAGTTCTGGAACCAGAGCGACCTCCCACAGGTCCATTGATTGTTATTCCACCGATCATAAATGTGTCTGCTTGGGAACGCTTCGAGTTTATTTGCTACAGCTCAGATGGAAGTCGAATATTTGCTGTCTTTAAAAATGATGGTTCGCCTGTAGATGCCGATTCTAGATTCCAAGTGACGAGATACAACACTTCTACCTTACAAATCGGTGCACTTGGGGGTTTGCCAGATACTACAGATGTAGAAATTGAGTAAGTAACCAAATTTTCTTCCTAATGGCTATCAGTAGACAATCGCTGAACGAAGAGCGAAAGTATATTGTTAATAGGAGTGAGATTGAGAAAGAGATGGAAACAACGAGAAAAAACATGACATCCGAGAAGAGTATATAATAACAGAAGGGATAAACGGGCCAATTTGTAGCAAATGAAGTTGGTTATGCCATTATTAAAGAAAAACCGTTGCATTAAAATTAAAAGACGAGGTATAGAGATCACAATGCAGTCCGCTACATACATTATGTGTAGAAAGCACATCTTCAATTCTCTTCTATTCTTTAGTAATAGTCCTAAATTTGTAGGTGTATTACTGAAAGCGGCCGAAGAACAGAAGTCCCAGTAACCATACTTAAGGAATGCGGCCGTGGTTACACTAAATGTAGGGATGGTCAGTGTATTCGAGAATCCCAATGGTGTGATGGAACTCCACATTGCACAGATGGCTCCGATGAGGATGCAGTATTCTGTATTGGTAAGTTCGTTTTAGAAATTGTGATATATTTTAATTGGCTAATCTCTTACATACGCCAAGCTACAAGTAGACTAATTTGTTCGATCAGACAAAATGAGAATCAAATATCAGGACAGTTTTCTGAGCAGCTTCGTGAAATTGATATGATCATATCTATTAACTGAATCTCTGCCATCAAGCTTGTGCTAACTAGCCAATATTATATCTCCTAATAAGTTTCACAATTTACTCCTTTCAACTGCAGCATCAAAGCTTAATATTGAGCGAATAAACATAGGAAAAATTATTTGCTCGATAAAGATAATTTATCTGAACGAAAATGTCATATAATGGAATTTACTTTACACGATATTTGTTAAGCCGAGAAGCACTTTCTGCAATATTTACGATATTTTGAAGTATGTATGAAGACAGATTGTAGCATTTGGAATTCCATCCCGATATTTCTTAACCAGTAGAAGTATGGGAATTACACAGTACCGATTAAAATAGGTTTTTATTTATGAATGGTCATAAATTCTATAAAATAAAAGTAAGGATTAAAACACCAAAGAATAAAAGTGTGAGAGGTAGTAGCCGTCTTGCCAAAAGAGGAGGTTGAAACAAGTGAGACACAAAGAAATGGATGAAAAGTTAACCCACCCCAGGGTTGGTAGAAATACAAATACAGTGCGATTTTCAGTAACTACATTGATCTACAGACGTAGCACAATTAAAACCGGTTCTTCGACCACATATTTGTTGATGGAACATTACAGAAGTGCATGCGCATTTGTATGAAAAGACTGAGAAAAACGCTCATGCAAATCTCAAGGCCATAGGTTTCATAGTGGTATTTCGAACGATTTAAGAAACTATTTGCGAATGGTTGTATGTTGTTGGTGTAATTGCCAACAGTAAATGAAAGAAAAAGAACACCAAGGATTGCGTTGACCAGGTTGTATTGAATAAAGCTCAGTACAGAGTCTCAAGGAAAAATAGGGATTTGGAGGATTGAACAACGAGAGATGCGCCTGGTGAGCTAGGGTTCCCTGGGATGTCTGTGTGTCTCATGGAAGTCTGTTTATAACCGACACTTCGGGTGAGGACACGCATAAGGATATGGTTGTATGCGCGCTTTAATTGGTCGGGACGATTGTAGGAAAAGGAAGGGCCGGTGCAGACGGGACTGGTTAATAGCGGGGTTGATTAAACGGTGTCTGCTACTATCGTCTGAGGTATGTTTACCTTTTCTGGGTCGAGACTGAGGACACACGATGTTCGTTTATGGAGTGCTTGGGTAGCAGGAATGTTTAAAGGTTTACAGAGATTACTTATGAGGACAAGAAAATCAATTTTGGTGATGATTAGGAATGCTGTAAGATAAAATATTTAGGAGAAGAGGGATTCATCCTTCAATGTCAAATGTGTTCTTTTCGTAACTCTGTTTCAAAACTATTGATTCATACTTAAACTATTGGGTTCTAAAAATATAGACTTACTTCTTAATCTCCTTGCATTTAGGGATAATCATTTACCTCTCTCTTTATCCTGCTGAAAAAATATGCAAGTTTATGAAGTGAATTGGCAATTTCGGCAGTGGGCTGATAAGACCACATAGAAAAGATGAAGAAGCTATCGGAACTCTTGTGCTCGTAACTTGCAAAAGGCGTCGTAAGAACAATGAAGAGTGCAGAGAGGTTAATGATATGGAATGGTATATAAGACAGTGGAGTCATAAACTGTTAAAAAGGGCGAATTCAAATTTGAAGCTTAGAATCGGTCAAGTTATTCAGAGAACTTAGTTTGAATGACCCTTGGAGAATAAATGCCATGCCTTAAAAAATAGATTTGGGTAGATGGGCATTAATCAAGTGATGCTATATAAGCTTACACAAATCTAGCTTCTTTTTAATGGATATCTGTTTCAGAACCGATTCGACCTCCTGCTCCAACTGTAATCGTCACCCCCTCGGAAATTGACGTTTCAGCATGGCAACCCTTCAATTTTACTTGTATCAGTACTGACGGAAGTCGTCTGAGATCCGTGTTTTCAGCAGATGGATCTTCAGTAGATTTAGATCCGCGTTTCCGAGTGACTGCCTATAATGCGTCAGCACTCGTAGTCGTTGCTATGTACGGAATACGAGACATTGATGATATGCAGATTGAGTAAGCTATATTTGAAACATGGTAGTTTTTTAATCTACTTGAGTTCTAACCCATTTTGTTCTAATTACAGATGCGTTAGCATAACAGGAGCAATCCAAAATATTACTATTCATGTTTCTGACGAATGTGGGCGTGGTTATTCCAGATGCAAGGATGGGGCTTGTATTCCAGCCTCTCAGTTGTGTGATGGAATTTCCCAATGTCGTGACAAGTCTGATGAGGATCCACGCTTCTGTAGAGGTATTTTTGAATAAAATGCAACTTATTTCCCTGGAGATTTAATGGGGAAAGTTTTCAGTTTAATTCAAATGTCAATTTTTAATTGAATTTTCTTGACCAGTTGTTTTTAATTCATTATAATTTGTTTATAGGATTATGCATCAATTTTGCAGCCAATTGTGGAAAATATAAGCTTATTATTAAGCGAATTAAGCTTGTTCGTAACATGACAAGGACTGTTGATAAAATTAGAATGGAAGTAATTTAATTGCCATTCTGTTTGCATAGGGGCATTCAAAGATATAACGCAACATTCTTTGAAATTTGTTGCGTTTGTAGCATTTCTTGATTTCCAGGACCATTAGTGTATTTGGTAAGGTTGGTTTTCACAACTCAGGGAAGTGGGATAAAAGTGGTTGGAAACCTTACCCAAGTTATCCTACAGAACGTTTATGTAGGTGCCACCTATTATGTTTATTTGAAGCCAAATTACTTAAAATAAGTTGTCATTTTAGAGATGATTGACACAAACAAATCACTTTTTCTCTTACCTTGTTATCTTATTATTATCTCATCTGATCATCCTGTTAATTCGACTAAGATTTTTCTCCAGTTTTTTGCATCTAGAATATTGATTTAAACCCCATTCTCTCTGACTTATCCCTCCACCGTTTTATCCTAATAGTTTTATCTGTAATCTAACACTCAAATTTGATATTTATCCTGATGCTTAGCCATTTTTTATTTTGTAGGTTACAATTTATTCTTCCTAGTCTCGCTAAATAAAAGTATTCTGCATTGTCTTTGTCCTTCTTATCTTGCTATTAGTGAAGGTTTGGAGTTTTGCCACCTCTACTCCTCTCCTTTAATGGTGACTCTTAAGCATTAACCTTCACCTAACACATAAGTACCTATTTTGTTAAATCTTAACAGTGTGATTTCGACGTTATGAAAGAGTGTTAAATCGAGACTTTTAGTAAATTAATACTATTATGTTGACCTCAGCTCAACCCGAAAACCTGCTTTATCTGGTGTTTTTTATTTTAGCCCATGAAAAATTTCCATTTTAATGCTTCCCTCTCTTCCTATTTTAACAATTAAAGATAATTCCACTAACTTCACTAACTGATGTTTTAAATAGCTAAGCATATTCATGCCCATTTCTTTCCATGTTAGAACCAGTCAAATTGGAAGTTACTCCCCCACGAATCATATCTCCACCCTGGACACCATTCAGATTTACTTGTATTGCCAGTCTGGGGGAGCGACCGTCCGTAATTTTGCTTCGAAATCGGAAGCCTATCGAACTCGATCCACGTTTCACTGTTAAAAGACCAGAAGACAATGTAATTGAGGTATTTGCTCCACAGGGTCTTGCAACCTTCCCGGCTGATGACCAGCTTGCGTATGTTTATTTAAAATTTCTTTCTTAGCCTATGTTTAAAGGGATACTAAGATCAGCTCTCCGTTTTGAACAGTTGTGTTACAATCACTGGTCAACAGAAAGAAGTTCCAATTACTATTTCCAATCCATGTCGATATGGTCAACTTCCATGTAAAGATGGGGCATGTGTGTCGGAAAGAGACTTCTGTAATGGAAGAAATGACTGTCCAGAAGGGTCTGATGAGTCAACTATTGCCTGTCCAGGTTATTCGAAAATTTACTTTCATTATCGAATACTATTTAAAACTGAATTCAGCGAACTTTGTTTTATGATTAGATATGCCATCCGGAGTGCGAGTAATACCGGAGAAAATTAATACACCGCCGTGGCGTGAATTCACCTTTAAATGTACAGATATTACGGGACGAGGTCTACCCACAGCGATTATTTCCGACAGTCGAAAGTTTGTCACTTCAGATCCCAGGTTCCGTATTGTGGAAATCAACTCAAGTAGCATAGAAATTACTGCGACTGATGGACTGCGTGGCTCTGAAGACAGTATGAGTATTGAGTAAGAGTTAATTCATCTACAAATTAATCAATGATCGGTAACCAAATGCGAATTCACGTGAGTCGTTTTTCCAGCTGTATCTCGAGACGTGGAGATAGTGGAACGGTTGTAATCACTGTTGAAGACAGTTGCGGTCCTGGACAGTTGCAATGCCGCGATGGCAGATGTCTTCCAGTCAGCCGTTTCTGTGACGTTCGACGAGATTGTTCGGATGGCTCGGATGAAGATATGCCTCATTGCAAACGTAAGATCATGATTTGTATGAATTGGTCTAATTTCCAACGAATCTATCTTTAAAACTGCCGTTTTCTCCTTATTAGGAGATGCTCTCACCGTTACGCCTAACTACCTACGAAATCCACCTTGGATATCATTCTCATTTGTATGTATCGCTCCTCCAGGGCAGATTCCTAATGTCGTCTTTGCTGTGAATAGGAAATCTGTGGAACAGGATCCACGATTTACTATCAACCGATTCAATAGTACTACCATTGAAATCACTGCTCCACAAGGTCTTCGTGGAGATGAAGAAGTGGTTCATCTTGCGTATGCCTTGATTCTTTTTTGGGATCCATAATCAAAATTAAATGTCTACTTTTTATCTCTCTTCTTTAGATGTGTAACTGATGTGGGACTAAGCGAAAATGTGACAATCTTTATTGATGATATGTGCAAGCCGAATGCCATGCAATGTCACGATGGCCGGTGCAGAGCAATTGGAGATTTCTGTGATGGAAAACCGGATTGTGTTGATGGATCGGACGAACTTAGACAGTTCTGTGAAGGTAAGAATCACGATTTCCAGTCATTTATCTCTACAATATTAACCAGTGAACTATATAACAAATGCTAAGAAGATCATATTAAATTAATATTGGTAGCCATGTATCCTCAATGGTGTGGCGATTAACGTACTCGTTTAGGAGTCATGATTTTGACACACTCAATGAATGGACAAATCAAGATAATGAGGGAATTACAGAATTCTATAATGCTACTCCCCTATTCATGATGATGGCTGGAAAGCGCTCTTTTATGGTGCAGTGGTTAACGCGCTCGTGCGTGATGTCAGAGGTCACGGGTTCGACGCCTATCAGTACTTATCTAGTGAGCGGAATTGCCAACCGCACGGGTTAAGTTGGGCTAACTAAGAGAGACTCGATGACACGAATTCCTGGCCCAAGGTATGCGTTAGAAACGCTGTCCTGCAATTATAGGTTAGCACATGTCTTTGCCAGATACTGGAGCTCATGTTCAGTTACTGATCTGTCAGTAACCGATCTTTAAAATATCGATAATTGGAAACCTGCGGTAGCATCTTATTTCAACAAAGCTGCTTAAATTCTACTTTGCTTCCATATTCAAAAGTTCATCCTAACCTTAACTAGATTCGCTAAACCAAATGTTAACCATTAATCTGAAATTTAAGTGAATTTTAGTTAAAATTTCTGCTATTCTCGCCCTAAAAATCAATACCAAATAAAAACAGTTATAGCGACTGAATTTCGCCAAAATGAATTCAAACCGTGTGAAGTATGTCCTCGAAAATTGTTTTCATTATAAAAAGAAAACAGTGTTGGGAGATTATATAATAATAAATGCTATCAATGCAATCAAAGAGAAAGTATTTTCCCCTCATCATATATTAAAAAGAGCGCCAATACTGATAAAAATGCAAATGAAAACAATAAAATTTTGCATTAAAAAATAATAAAACAGTCCCATAGAAAAAAATCCAGCCAATTCAGTTTGATTTTTACAACATTTTTGAGTTGCTGGAGATCCTAGATAAAGATTTTAAGATAAATACAAACTTAAACCAAACATCACAACTATTTAGCAAAAATTAAAGGCCTATTCTTCGACATTTTCTTCGCAAACTAATTCAATGTACTTGAGTATCTTTTCCATTCTCGTATCATCAATATTAGGTGCTATCTCTCTTAAATTGTTGAGATATGTCGAAATCACATTTGATTTGTATTGCTCTTTCAAAGGGGAAGAAATTTCCATTTTATGATGTACTTTCAAATGTTCATGAGTCATATCAAAGTGCGTAATCCTAATCAACCCATTTCCATTGTTCAAAATGATTTTAGATTTGCACCCGGTCCTTTAAAATCCAAATGACGTTGATTAAAAATCAAATCACATACCGGTGATGATAGCAACTGTATATTGATTGTCCTGCATTATCACTCTCCAACTTATCGTAATGAATTCCTGAAATCCGTTCAAATTCTTGTAAGCTCTCTTCAAATTGTGCAAATTTCAGGAACCATATCTGAGGAAATATGGACAGAAAGAGATGCGTTAGGTCACCACCTTGTTCCACAGATCTGATTTCAACTGGTGCAACAGATTCTGGATTGGAAATTGTACAGGATTTTTTCAACTGCGGTGGATGATTATGAACCATATTCCAAGCGATAATACGTAGGAAACCGTCAATTCCTCTAACTTTGATGAAAGATCCACAATTTGTACCGCGCCTTCTGAATTAGAACAGTTGGTTAAGCAAATCGTTGAAAACATACTTAGGTTTCCTATTTTCACCCCAGCATGTACAGGAGTAGTAAAGACCTCGATATATTGTGGTTTTTCTCAATGGATCGCCTTCATTGTATCTTCTAATTGTTCGTTTTACAAATACATATCCTGAGGTCTATAAAAATGAGAATCGGACACAAACTGTATAAGTACCTTTTGGAAGGACACGAGAGCATTTTTGAATTCGCTGTATGTTGGATAACTATCACAAGCGACCATATCATTAAACAACTGACTTTTATCCATTCTCGATTGGCAAAGTGAATCAAGTGACCTGATTTCCTTATAACAAGATTTAATCAGTTATAAGAGTTTTATTCGAATTATTATTATTCAAGTCGTCGAATCAGCCAATGGAAAGTGCACTTAGTTATGCTTACCCACCGAAATTTTGACCAATAACAAACTAAATCGGTCAGCGGAGTTTTTACACTAGTTAGTGTGTAAGACTAGAGCTTATTCCCTACTTATTTGTTTATTTCAGTAGCGAGACCACCGAAATTGGTGCTAACTCCACAGAAAGTGGTTATTCAACCCTGGCAACAGTTCCGAACGATCTGCATATCTACAACCGGTTCGCAACCCTCTTTCATCTTTACAAAGGATCAGTCATTGGTTGAGAACGACCAACGTTACCTCGTCAACAGAATCAATGCTACAGCGATAGAACTCCTGGCTCCTAGAGGTCTTAGGGGTCAACAAGATGTTGATGAGATTGAGTAAGCAAAGCCAATCATTTGAAAGGAAGATTTTCTCCAGTCACCCTGCTGATAATCTTGTCTGTTTTCAGTTGTATAAATACCATTGGAGATAGATTAAACTTCGAGATCACTATTGAGAGTCTATGTAGACCGGACCAGATGGAATGCCAGGATGGAACATGTCTTCCAATGCCCCAATTCTGTGATGACCAATTCGATTGCTATGATAAGTCTGATGAAATTCATGACTTCTGTCCAGGTAAAGACAGTTATTTCATCTGAACTATTTTTCATTTTTAAACTTATATTTAATTAAATTTTATAGCTCGACAGCCTAGCGTAATTGTAACTCCCGAATCGATCACGGTTGATCCTTGGCAACTGATTCGTTTCTACTGTATCTCACCCGAAGGACATCCACTAACAGTGATGTTTTCTGCCAATAGGCAACTTGTCAAAGAAGATCCAAGATACCAAGTTCGATCTGTTAATAGCACAACCATGGAAGTGGTCGTTCCGCGTGGTCTGAGAGGCCCTGAAGATAGTACTCAAATTGAGTGAGCCCGAATTTGAATTATATTTATCGTTCGATAGAGAAAGTAGTGATGTAAGGTAAACTTGACGTCCTATTTCTCAGGAAAATGGGTTTGACTAGTCTTTTCTATTAACCAGAGAGCTATTTAAAGGACAGTGTTTCGATGAAGATGTATTTGCTTTTCATACTATTGTTGCGGTTATTATTATTTCAATGATCACTTTGGTGTATGCAAATAAATTGTTTGGAAGGATATTATTGATCATCACATCATGCTGGAATTGTTTAGAGAATCAGCCTTAGTACCGGGTGAAACTTCGCTACATTATGTTAAAATAGATAAACAGTGTATTTTTTGTTCTATATAGTTACAAAACCCACATATCAGAAAGAATAGGGGAGAGGACCTGTCGCTTAAATGATACTTTTTAATAAATCATTATCTTATATAAGATTGGATACGTAGTAAATGATTGGCTACTGGTTAGCCAATTGTAGCGACGAGTTCTTCTGAGTGGTCTTGCATATCCAGGTGCAAGCGCAGAAATCCAATGATCGATAATCCAATGAACAAGGAATAAAACTAATGAATTGCCCTTGCGTGCGCTGATTTCCTAACAGTTTGATCCCCTTGTTGAGAGCAGGCTCCGGCTCAAAAATCAAAGCAGGATGGTAAAACCCTTACTGACAAGCTTTAACAATATTGAGTATTTCAAGATTGGAAAATGTCAGAGGTTTTGGCTGAATACCAGTATTGACGAAAACACAGCCTGTAACTATAAAACTGAAAGTATGTCTATGTTGAAAAGTAAAGTTCTATGAACAGAGGTAGGTTAAGGGGGAGAGAATCGATAATCAGCTTAAAGGCCGAGGGATGGGCCAATGGTAGAACGGAGCAAAGGTTGATATGTGAGAGGCAAGACATTGGCAGAATTCAACTAAAAAATTATGATAACTGTCAACTGTGAGTATAATTGATCTTTCGAAGTATAAAATTATTACTATGGCAAAAAGAATCTTCCTAATTAAATATTAAAAAAATCTCCATTGCGTTTATGCTTTTGTCTATTTCATTTCAAGAAGGGTATCATGATATCGACTTCTTATTTCATGTTTCCAGCTGTATGATAACAAGCGGTGAACGAAAGCGCGTGACAATAACCGTGAGAGATAAATGTGGATCAGGTCACCTTCCCTGTCGAGATGGAACTTGTCTTCCAGGAATGGCTTTCTGTGACGGCAAACGGGATTGTTCTGATGGTTCTGATGAGTACAATGAATACTGTGCCAGTAAGCCTTAATTGTATATTGCTAGTAACAGAGGCGATCATAATTACATATGGATATTCATAAACAGCAAAGTTAAAATAGATCAAGATTGAGTTAACATAATGGTCATTCCATTCCTGACGCAGATCAAAAACCAAATGAGTTGAGCAGCTGAAAACCAATGGTGTTTTTGTGGACCATACAGCAGTATGGACTGAGTGTGTACAGCAGGTGTAGAGATGACCAATTTAATTAGAAATGACTGAATCAGAGTGAATTTGCGGGTAAGCAAGGTGGAAGCTGGGAGCTCTTTGACTGGATCTCTCGGAAGAGGTTGGCCAAACCTGATTAAGCAAATCGAAATAGAGTATACATGGTAAAATGAATTTAACTGAAATCAATAAATACGGGTATTACATTATTTAAATCAATCGGATGAATAACTGGTAAATGATTAATTGGCTTATTTAGAGCCAACTCCGCCACCACCAACTCTGCCAAACAGCGTTCGTCTAAGTCCAAGTAGACAACGTGTCCGACCAGGTCAGGAGATTCGCCTTGAATGCAACGCTCTCTCAAGTGACGTTCGTGATAATCCGATTTTCGAATTCGCCAATGGAACATCCGTCACTCTAGACCCCAACTTCCGAGTATCTTACCCTCAACCCGGCCGCGCTGTCGTCATTATTCCAAGGGGCACGGAACTTCCGTGGAGACATGTGGAACTCCAGTAAGTTGAGGGCCATAAACCTATTTGAAATCAATCAATTCTGGTTTATTCACTCGCAAAATTTTGCCTTTCAGGTGCTATCTCCCGGGAGGCGATAAGTCAAGAGCGGAAGTGTTCATCGATCAGGCTTGCGAAATAGGTCAGCGTCGTTGTGACAATGGTCAATGCATCTATCTTGGACAATTCTGTGATGGCAAGACTGACTGTGCAGATGGATCTGATGAACTGCCACATAATTGCGGTATCTGTCCTCTGTATTTTTGCTAAAATAGTGTGATTCTAAAGCATATATTAACAAATTACGTTCGCCTGTTCAGAGGCCTGTGATCCAATTTCCCGACCTTGCGGAAAGGTTACTGGAAGAGATCCGAAAATCCCCTACTTTCAAGAACACTGGCGTTGTGATGGAGAAGACGACTGTGGAAATGGCTTCGATGAACAGAACTGTGAAGCATGTTGGTTAAAGACAACAATTGTACTAGATGAATGCAAGTGGACGTATCATTACTTTTGTTGCTTTTTAGACTCTCGAGTGCCAGGTATGAGCTGCGGAAGAGCACAGTTTGAGTGCAGCGATGGTAGTCGAGTTCCTCTTGCTTACCAGTGTGATGGTCAACCGGACTGCCGCAGTGGCGACGATGAACATAATTGCAGTATGTACAGAAAATTCATATCAATAATGTACTAATTTGCTCTGTTAGAGGGGAGCTAAAGTACCTTCTATCTATTAAAAATAAGTTTTTAAAAAGTGCTCCCTTCTACATAAAGCTGGATTTGCATTTAGCAAAAATAGCTTATGTATATCTGTAAAAGGTATTACGGTTGACAAAGGAAAGTTGATGTGAATACATTCAACGAGTTCCAACATAATATACATTAAATGATATAAATAAATAGGAAATAATTAGCATTCGCCCTAATTCAACCTGATCTTCCTTTACCCAATGTTAGAACAATTCTACTGTTCAAATATTTTCCTATTTCTTAATTGAATTTAACACCAAAATTTCGGTGGATCATGTCCTTATGGTTCACCATTAAAGTAAAAATGGGGCATCATGTACATAATAAACAGTGAAAATAAAACAGAAGGATATAGGACCCATAAAGCCTAACGAAACACTTATGGTGTAGTGTTGGAGCACAATTTTTCCCTTAATCATCCTTCTTCGCTATTGTCCTTTTTCTCAATTTGGCGCTGCTGGTTCAAACGAAATCATGTGGTAAAGCGTGTTTTGTCAAGAGGTGCAGACACGTAGCTTTGATTACCCCTGAGTTCCTATAATCGCATTAACTCTCCTCGTATCGACTCCTCTCTTTCCTCTCTCCTAATTGATTTAACTTCCATGATCTGGTAAGAAAGGTGGTCAAAATTGACCTTTATTAAGGTGCATCATGTCGATAGGGTAGGTAATTATAAAGGGGCATAAGGTCTATAAGGCTTATAAAAGAAGAAAATAAGGACAAGAAAGAAAGGTAGAAGTGACTATTTTGTCTTGACCATGAAGATAAGTATGCCCTAATCTAGCTAATGGCCATAGTGGCCCCCTATTGTTCGGATTCACCATTAGCCCACTTCTGTTTGCTTCCGTTTGGCTAGCTAGGTTGCGAGCCAACTTCTAGAGCGCTTTGAGGCTTACATTACCCATGATGTCTCTCTATTAGCAATCTAGCGCTTTGGAGATTGTCTGCAAAGAAACTGACTGTTTGACTCTTGAAATTTTTGATTATGGTAATTATGACTTCGAGACACTACTCAAACGAGTGTTGTCTTTTATCCTGAACAAGATTAAGGGTTCAAATCGAGCTTCGTTTGACGCTTTGGGATTATAAATAATAAAAATCCCTAGTGCATAAGGTAAATTAAAGCGTATATTTTGTCCTATGTTCTCATCATAGCGACAGAACCGCCAAAATTTAAATTAGTCTTACCGACTGATGAACCAATTAGACATTAAACAAAATAGAAAATTTATTTGACCCAAAAAACAATTAAGATAAAAGGAAAAGATTGAATAGAAGTTAAAATGGACTAAAAGTTAAAGAAATAAGAAAATGTGGGATCCCAAAATTATTCGCAAGAAACGTAAAGAAAAGCTATCTTTCAGTGTAAACAAAGGCTCTTAAAATAGTTATTGCTTACTTTCAGTGCGTCCGAGCATCTACACCGACAATTTCACATCCAGGTATGAAATGCGTCGCGGTCAGAACCTGGTGATTGAATGCGAGATCGTGGGCGTGCCTCCACCAGCAATCATTTGGCGTTACAACTGGGGCTGTCTACCACAGGGCGATCGTGCCATTGTTGAGCCAGTAGTCAGTCGGTTTGGCTGCGGCGGCGCCCGCAGTCGTCTCACCATCAAGAATGTTCAAGAGGGAGACGATGGCATCTACAATTGTGAAGGTATCACGGGTATTGACAGAGCACTCTCCCAAGACATATTTGTCATTCTGATAGATTAATTCTCTTCCCAATGACCCCTCATTCCCCCACCCAAACCTAGGCGCCTATATTATTACTAATACATCTAGTCCGTTATATTTCTGTTTGTCTGTGGATTAGAAGCTATTTTTGGTTTAGAGCATCTTCCTCTTTTCTCTCACCCCGACTCCCCCTCTGGATTTTAATATTTCAATTTCAAAGCCTAGCATTTTCTCTGTTTCTCATTCAAACTAGTTTATTTACGGTAACTAATACAATTGTTTTGTGCGATTTTGTGATGTTTATGCTTCGTTTTCCGGTATAATAAAGTATGTTCTTTTAGCAACTTGACGTTTTCCTCTCTTGACAGGCCTTCGGATTGTTACAGCAAAGTTTATTTAAGTTATTAAACTCTATTAATATGTGAGTTAAATGAGGGACTTTTATAAGAGAACTTACATGTACTAATCAATAGATTTCTACTCTAAGAAAATTCGTAACAGGTTTTAAATTAGAGCATACATTAAGCTGGGGAATAGAATGAAGTTTTGTATATTAAATATACCGACATTACGCAAAAAAGGTAAGTTTAATTTTAAATATAAAGGTGAAACACGGTTGCGTTTATTAAAGTAGCGATTTCATTATTACACTTAATTGTCTGAAATCTTTTGTAATGTTACTCACGGTGGAGTTGGGCGGACATTAGGTAAATGCTCGCCTGTTCTCACCACTCGTAATCTTTATGCTTATTAGTCCTTATTTCCAACTTTCATACATCTTCCTATAAATGATGGGCGACTTAAAGTCCGCCTGCGGAACTTAATTATCCCGAGCTAAAACAGGCTTTGCGGTCTTTAGCTATGTTTATCCTCATGTTGTCAGGATGGGTCACCAAAGCTCTGTTAATCATCAACAGAAGGCATAAAGGATCAGATTAATTAATTTCTGTTTTCCAATACTCCTACCAAGGAATGAAGTGTTGTCATCGCTACATTATTGGTTAGCAAACATTTTTCCTCCATGATAATAATTGTAATAATAAAATCCTACCAATTGATCATTTTTCCTATTGAGTTTGAGCAATTGGTTGTATCTATTTCGTTTCAGTGCCTTTGTGAGATAGTGATTAACTTAAACCAACATCATTTCGAACTTCGAAAACTCTTCTGTGCTTTCATATCACGGGTTAATCAACAAGCTTCGTCAAAACGCCTGCCACCTATGAGGTTTACTACTCACTTACGGCAGTTTCATCATTCACACTTGAATCGATCGCTTTCACAGCCGTGCACAAAGCCAATGAGTAGGAACTTTTTTAGTCATTAGGCCTACAAGTATCTCCACCCACATATATTCACGTGTTTAAATCCATCACTATTTCGACGCAAATTTAACTATGAATTTAGAATTAAAAAACAACGCATTACACACTTACTTTTATTCAACTTAAATTATACGAAAAAATAACACTAACTACACACTCAAACACAGAGTCTTGTTTGATTCGCTATTCACCAGCTGAGATAATTATGTATGTCTCAGGTTAAACTATTTGTATATGGAGTAGAGAGTATGCTTTAGTGAGGCAATGTAAAAGAGGCAAGTAAATCTGAAAGACGTTAACAAATGGTGACGAAGTGAAGAGATAGTGAGGGGTAGGGCGGGGGGGGGGGTTATGCATTCCAAATCTTCTTAGTAATCCATCCAGGAGAGGTATAAATCAACAAGAAGACAATCAGGATAATAAGGAAAGCAATTAAGATCTTGATCAGAATCCACTTCAATTTGTACTTAATCAAGTAGCGGATGGTATTGAGTGGACCAAAGAAGCCCATAAATGAACTGTCTGGTCGACTGTAAAAGAAGAAAAACTAAGTTACCGAAACCAATCTTACTTGGAGGAAGAGAGATTTCAATAAATAGAAGGACGTACTTTGGCATGGGAAGAGCTTCAGGTTCATCATGACCTTTACCAACGGGTGACGCTTCAGCATCCTGCCCTGATACCAAATTGAGTTCAACTTCAACTTTGCCCTTTTCGCAGTTAAAAAACAAGTTAAAACTAGCCATATGTTTGCAATACGTATGAATTTCATAATAAATATAAGCGCATCGTTAATGCTATACTTGCGTCTATCATTTTCCATTCAAAGATATTCAAATCGATTTGACTTTTTGGTGCTAATGTATGGTATAAACGTAATGTACTAAAACCCAAAAATTAATAATAATGGCTTATCTTAGCCAATGCACAAATACGCTAATCAAAATTCTCAAATCTTATTTGACCAATTACGTGTGTCGAAGAATGGACTCAGAAATCCCAGGTTTACAAGCTACACATCTAGTATACAATAAATTAAGGCTAAACTCGCATATCCATTAACAGTAATTTAAGATATGAAAATAAATGTACCTGAATGATATCACAGTTCTCCTCTTCATCGTGAATAACCATGGGGAACCATCCACGGATCTGCTTGTTTTCGAACAAAGAGAGGGATGGGCAGCTGGGATCCAACTGATGCAAACCACAAGTGGCCGGTGTCTTTGCAGGTCGTGGCATTTTGGATAGTTTCAGTGCAATAGATCCTATTCGAGTGAACAAAATTGCGTTGAATGTATCGAAATATAGCCATATATTCAAGCATCCAGATTTGTGAAGGCTTACCTAAGAATTTGTCGTTTCGAACAAGCTCGTTGTCCCAAACTTGAAGAGTCAGATCAGCAGGCATTTTGACCTCGACTGGGTCAATGTCAAAAGCCTTCTTTTGTGAGTACACAACTCTGTCTTCATGTCGCATGTAGTTAAATGGGAACACGAAACGCCAATTGAAGTTACCTTCACCTGAAAGAGATCTAGAAAAAGCAGAGATTATGTTTTCGAGTATGATAGACACATTTAATAATAAGGCACCAACTTTAAACTAACCGGTAGTGTACATCTGTTTTCTGATCATCTTCTCCAACACCCATGATCCATCCACGAACATAAATATCTGCACTCTTTTCATTAGAGAATAACGATGTATCATTGAGCACAACCTGGAAGTAAACAGATTTATTTAACTCAAATAGTGATGCAAAGTTTAGCCCATTTAGTTTCGCTGTTACGCTCGCTTTAAGCTGAACTCCAATGTGTCTGTGTTTTTATAGATTTCTCTACTAACGTTTCCGCTCGCTATCCAGCTTATTTATATCACGGTTGGTCATTTGATCGATTTCTTGTACTATTGTGTTTCAACACATTCGATTGAACCCTAATCTTCCAGAGCTATAACGTATTAAACTTATTCTATTTTATGCACTTCCAATAGTATTTCATGTTTAAATTAAGACTTCAGAAAGCTAACCTCAGCAGTGTTCCAGATAATGCAACGGAGTTCCCACGGTTCTGGGGTTCGTGGGGTCACATCGTAGGGCGGTGGGGGTTTATCTTCATCCCGATCAAACATATCTACCCACATCATAAGACGACCCTGTTCCAAACTGCCCTTCTCAGGATGTAGTAGTCTTCGAACCTCCACATGTTCAGGTACTAGGTTCGTTCCACCAGGTATTTCATTCCAGTGGTTTAACGCCGCGAGAGCCAAAGGCTCATTTGACTTCTTAGTTTGTTCTAAGAGAAAAGGCATTTGTTAATACCAATGCACTTCGTTGGAGTATGAATAAATCTGCGAATATACCCGTTTCGTCGACAATTGTGGTGTCAGCAAAGAATGTTTTGTCGCCAACTTTAACTGTATTATCAATCTGTGTGTAGACTGGTGGAGGAAGACCATTCTCTTGACATAATTCGGCTAAAATTTGAGTTGGAAGTTTGTTGTCTCTCCACTGAGCGTAGCTATGGCTGTAAAGACAAACGGACTGTTTAATAGTGATGCCCACACTGTCATTTAGAACGAATTTGTGGTTGAACTTGCCTGTGGTAAGTCTGTGCAAGGCCACAGGTGGCACGATGAGGGCTATAGAAACGACTCTCAAGGTCAATCACTGTTTGGCCAATCAAATCGTCTGAACCGAGGATATCGTGATCCATAACCTTTCTCACGACAAAAGCACAGCTTATTAGACCAAAAAAAGATTAAGAATGTACAAAGTTATAATACTGTAAATGAAATTACTTCTATATGAAGAATGGTAGTTTTTGGGAACTCCACTTCAAACTGAAACATCTTTCCGAAGGTTGGGCGAAGAGTCTTTGGAATATAGTTGGCCTTATCATTGTAGACAGTTTTTCCCATGCTGACGATGACGTAAGGGTCGGAAAGGCCCGTAGGATCAGCAGGATGCAAGTTGAAAGCCTATTAAAGGGTATATGAAAAAGAATTTCAGTGATAACCTACCCGGGGTGTTTCAATCGATCTAACATAATCAACTGTGATATGGCCTTCACTGACCTAAGGGTGACCTTATCACCCCCACTTACATATTCAACTCCATTTCTCCTTTTATATCCCAGCTACCCCACAGAATTAGAATGTAACATCACTTTCTTCTTCAGGGCTCTATGGTCTTGCCAGGAGAAGAGTAAGGCAAGTAACACAAAATGTCTACATTTTGATCTTTTCCACTTGTAGAGACTATAGTTAAGGTTGCCATCAATGTTGAAAACGGCTCTCTTCCAAAGAGCATTGAAAGGGCTTCATTAGGAAGCCAGCAATAATAAAGGCTGCATATTAAGAGCACATTACGGAGACTTAAATCACAGGTTAACGACAAGACGTCTTCTGTGGAATAGAAATAAGCGCTTACCCGAATGATATAGCAACGAACAAGAACTCGCCAGTTCGTCCTCTGTGGAAGAGATGGAAAGCAGTGCAGTTCTTCAACGGAAGCTGGTGGATCAGCGTCCTCAGCAATTGGATAAAGTTTGATATTTCCCTAAAAATAAATAGAAATGAGCTCTAAGTCAATCAGCTTTACAGTCATGAAGAAAGCAGAATTGTCATTTATTTATGTATTCTTAAAATTCACTAGGTGATAACACATTACCATTTCGATTGACGCCATACCTTGGTAATTGGACTATATTTTCCAAACATCCTTTCCATTTTACCAGTAAAAGAAAAGAAACTGATGGCTGAACTTATTTCCAACCACTGCACTCGTCATTCAATCTCCATATTTCTATCATACGAATGATAAATCAATCAGGTCGTAACTATGTCGATGTTAGTAATAGCAATTCCAATCGGAATATTAAGTAGATTTAGTCTAAAATAATGAGTTTTAACATTATTTATGTTAGGAATTATTGGATGCTTTTCCCTAGAGTCTATTAAAGGCAATTAGTTGAAGGCCAATCCACGTCCTACGCCAATTTTCCAACCGTATATGAGTTCATGAGCACTAAACCCAATTCTTACGCTTTGGAAAAAACCCTGAATTAATTAATTACTGTTGTATTTTAATTTATACCCTACTTAGTTTGTCAAATAATAAAAACGTGAAAAATTGATACAAAATGAAACAAACCAACCTTAAAATAGCCAACAGCTCGTTCCTCCGCTGCCATATCATCGTCATCTTGTTTACCACGGAAAAGTTTAAAGTTTCGAATAGGATCTACAAAGCCATGGAACTCTGGAACTTCTTCAAGCTCTGATGAGTATATCTGAAATCAAATATGGATATTCAAGTTAACTGGAAGTAGCTTTTGGGATCAACAGTAGGCTTATAAAAAGCAGGCCACACTACTCGCATGGTTTTAAGTAGTATACACATGGGTGGTCAAAAATATAACATGCCTTAATGCGTTCGATAAGACTCGGATCTACTCCTACGCTTGTGATGATAACGTCATCTTGGATTTCTTTCATGAAAGCCTTCTTGGCATCACCACGCTGTATGAAGAAAAAAAGAAAACCACTACTAATTTAATTGGAACAGGTAACAAATATTTTTTCTTTGAGAAAAGAATACTTACAATTTTCATTAAAATCTTCGGTTCCGTCTTGCCTCTCTTATTTTTCCTGGATTTCTTCTTTCTCTCCTTTTCTTTCTGTTTTTCGTATTTCTCCAGAGCGGTCAACTCCTTCTTCGGTTTCAAGTGGAAGAATTTGCGAAGTCGTGCACGCCGAGACTTTTTACCTCCAATAATGACAATGTCATCGTCTGGAATCTCTTGTATCACCTCGTCTTCTGAAATCGTATAATAGTTTCAATTTAATCTGAGTGAGAGAAAGATTAACCCAAAAGCACATAGCATGTTTATTAGAAAAGATTTTAAACAAGTACAACCATCGTTCTGAATTAAAATTAACATTATATGCTTAGTTGTCGAATTATCCCTTAAATATTCGTCTTAAAAACGTTAGCATACGCACCAATATTCCCTGATTTCGGACCTGAAACAACTGGCTGTATGACGATATTCCCCTCAGTCATGTTCCTCTTTAGGTCCTCTGGGATATGTCTTTATGATTTGTTTTATTTCAAATTTCATTATTAAACCTTGTTCTGTACTGTGCAGATGTCACCTATTGTTGTATGAATGCAGAAGGATGAGCTATTTAATAAACGGCATAAAAGGTGGAAAACTGAACATATAATAAATTTTCGCCATCGTCTTTGTCTCCTTCTTATTTCGTGGTAGTCAAGCTCCAAAAGGCAAAATGAAATATCTCGGAGGTTGGTAATATTTTGATGAAGCATGTCTTTACAAGTGTCGAGTGTTTTTTACTAAACGACCGTTATCGCTTTATTTATTGCTTGGGTAGTCAACACAGATAATGGAATTTGCACGGACTAACCAATTATAATGTTCTAGATATAGTGCAGTTTGACTTAATGAGTGAAAGAGCCATTTTTCTAAACAGGCATATTTTGCAACACGTATCAAATACAGTGAAAACTTTTCGATTAATGAATAGATTGTTGGTGATCTAAAAAGATGGTCAACAAACCGCAGGTGATATAAATAACGATGTTATCATGTAAGTCGTACCCATATCATCATCCCCAGGCAAGAGCGTTACTTTCTCCAACTGATCATCGAATTGGGAGTCGGCATCCTCGGCATCGTCATCCACATTGCTCTACAAGAAAAAAGTAGTATATTTTACGTTAGCAACTTATATCTAATTTGTAGGTTGCAAAAATCACTACAATTTCCCACACAATGCTGAAATGAGAAGTAGAAAATAAGCGGGACTTATATGGTGCAGAGGTGGATTATTGAGCGATACATCAATTCGAAAATCAATAATTTTGGATAATAAAACACGCCAATTAGAACTCACGTATTCCTCACGTATATGTGCGAAAATCGCCTTTCTCATTCGTCGATAGACTTCATTCAGATGCTTATCATATATCTACGTGAATCAGATGTGTATATATTTCGAAATAATTAGCGAAACAGACGGGAGAATCAATGTGATTTCTCACAAACATATGAACATCGGACACTATTCTGTCAATGAAGTTGAACATAGTTGTAAATAGTGTTAATGTTGATCGAAGAATCAAAAGTGTATAGTGTATATTTTTATAGAGTGCATGGATTGGAGAATGTAACAGATAGAGAATCAGTGGCAAAGAAACAAAATCTAACTATTTCAATCAGTTATTCTTCTAGCCAATGTGGTATATTTGAAAACGGTTTGACGGTGATTAAAAAGAGGATAAAAGAGACAAAACAAACCATCATGAAGGCGAATTCGTAACAGATTAATTCAAAACATACCTCGGGAAATATCTAACATTTAAAGAAAGATAGAAAGAAGAGGAAACATTTGTAATTTTTGGTTTATAAAGAGAACAAAAGAGTCCGTGATGATAATTTCAGATCCGTCACAGGTCCTATTTCATACTATTTTAATGCATGTTTCCCGATGCTTATTTTTATTTATTAAACTCGACACAGCTTTTAAATTGTGAAAGAGATTAGTGCATTGAAAATATCACAAACCGTAATGGTTTCAAACACACAGTATCTGGCTGTACGAAATATTATAAAGGACAATGAGATTATTCCAATATAGTTCCTTGTGACTTGAGTCAAAAGAATGACCTGTCCACTGGCTAAAAGAGAGAAGAGGGCCTCCTTCCAAAATGTTGGTTGGAATTAGTTAATATATGGACTTAAAATGGAAATGAAAATATAGGCATTCCGAAAAAGCTTGTAACAATAAGATTTTCAGTACATTCCCATTTCCGCCTTTCCAGAACAAAGAGTTATAAAATATATACAGAACTTTATCCACCTTATCCACCAAATAACAAGTGAAGGTTAAATTCAAAATACTTTCCAATGAACTTACATCTTCACCAATATCAATATCGCTCAAGGAAGCAAAAAGTCTTGACCACCAGTCGAGTGTATTCAACTGCTGCTTCGACAGCTTTGTCATTGGATTCACCGGGAAGGACTAAATCACACACAAGCATTCGAAATTTAGAAAGATTCTTAGTAATGCACAGAGTATTTTGGTTTGTGTCTTACCTTAACACCGGCTTGAGGAGTAGCCCTGTTGCCAATCGTTCCGACGTATCCCTCCGTACCCACAACACTTCCAGGTTTCTTTATTGCATCTTTCAAAATAGGATCACGTTCAGAATACATACCAGAATGTGACTCAAGAGTCACTAGAGATGTAGATGGTTTTCCGGTTGCAGTCACTGATTCCCCTTTGCTACTTTGAGAGTCATATTTATCCTCACTGTCTTCATCATCACTATCAGCTACACCCAAAGGAGCAAGAGATTGTGGGGCGCCATAGCGACCAGCTTGGAGTGTCCCGTCTTCTTTAATAGGTTTCTGGGTCTCTTCTGCGTCTGGATCACCCATCCCAGCCAGAGCTTTCGATAACATTGGAGCTTTTTCTTGGTGATCATCAGAAGACTCCTGAGTGCTGCTCTCTTCGTATTCATCAAACACCACTGAAAGACCAAAATATTGCAGTTTTAATGTTTCGAAAACCCATTTCTCTTCCACATATTTAGAGCGCAGAAGGTCACATAATAAAAATTAGTAAAATATATTAGAAAGAATGTTAACAATGTGATAATATTGAGTAGAAATAAACGTGAGCGCTTTAGACAGGGTTTAAAACTACAAATTGTGACATAAATAATCAAAGAAATGATAAAATAATTGGGCGCTTTCGTCCAATTTTGCAGTATATTATTAACTTAATTTGCAAAACTCGCAAAAACCAATTGAACTCATGTTTACCTATCTGAGAAATTATAACAGAAGTGGTAAGTTTGATATACATATCTTAGATACTTGTAGCTTCATAAGTTGGATATCCTACTTTGCACAATGAGCAGAACAAATCCATGTATAG
The DNA here is from genome assembly GCA_900708905.1 of Hymenolepis diminuta. Classification (NCBI taxonomy): domain Eukaryota; kingdom Metazoa; phylum Platyhelminthes; class Cestoda; order Cyclophyllidea; family Hymenolepididae; genus Hymenolepis; species Hymenolepis diminuta. Next base: position 1,600,431 of record CAADRB010000006.1, on the reverse strand, counting down.
ATATTATATGACCTATGTTACCAGAAAGAATCCAGTTCCTCTTTAATACTATCTAGGATACTTCTCAAATGCTCTAATACAGGTCCATATTAACACTGAATAAGGTCACAAGTGGCTATTCTAGTTAAATTTGTGGTGTAACTAGTAACTAAACAAAAGACATACCAAGATCCTTCTTCTCAAAGAAATCAGTTGGGTTTGGAAGCGTGCAGAGACCGACGATAATGTAAATTCCAAACATTCTATGATCGTGACACAGCACTGTGATTGGAGGCCAGAGTTTCTCATCCAATGGAAGGTACTACAAAATGAAGGAAAACATAATGAAATGTTAAATAATCGCACAAAGAATGCGTTTCATTATATTCAAATTCCACATACCAAATCGACGTATTTGAGACGCTTCTCAAACAGTGGGCTAACCTTGGCACTTCGTAGAAGATCTGACACGACCTTAGTTCCTCCAACCTCAATAGTTATGACTGGTCTGTTAACCGGCAGCAGGAATTGTCTCTTTAGTTCCCTGATACCCCAGAAGACCTTTCATAAGGTGAGATCAAGATTAGCAGTAAGTTTTCAAGGATTAAATTAAAGTTGATATTAGTTTGAAATTACTTACGACTTCCAAACGGAATCTACCAAGAGGAGGTCGGACGTTTTCCGGCAACCGGAGGGCATCATCTGCTCTCCATCGGACCAAATCAGCTGTTGCCAGACCAACCTTTGCTTTTTTCTTTTTAGTCCTCCTTGTAGTTGTAGTAGTGGCAAGTGTGGCCGATGTAGCTGTTGAAAGGAGACTCTTGGTTTCACCATCGGATCCCTCTGCAGGCGAGTCATACCCATCTTCCTCGAAGAGTTTAGCAGCTTGTTGCATTTCTTCATCCCATTCCTCTTCAAACTCTTCATAATCATCAGAATCGTCTGAGAAAGGAATACCACTTGTGGGACCAAGGAGCACCCTTTCGTTGAAACGACGTGTGAAATCTGCCAAATCCTCCACAGCTGGAATTTCATCAATATCATCCAATGCATCGATCTAAATAGAATGATATTTAGTGTGAAATCTTCAGAAGACTGAATGTTATTTTGTTAGATGAAATACCTCAATGAGATCGAAGCTAGCAAGAAGTTTTCCAGCGGTGGTTTGTCCACGATAGATTTGCCACCATTGTAGAGGTGGAGGACTGTATTCAGCTCCCTTAATAACTATGTTTGGCTCGCAAAAACATCGACCCAGAAAGTTGGAAGCTTTCTATGCGAAATAAAATATAAAAAGTGCATGAAAAATGTCAGATGCAGTACTTAATAGTAAAAAGCAGATTACCGGCAGGCAAATAAACATTTGATGAGAGATGTTAGGAGGTTAAGATAGAGAGGTTCATTGGTTTTCCATAATCCGAAATTCTTGTTTAAATCGTGTTAAAATTAAAGTTTACGGTCAAAATAACCAATAACAAGGCTCGAAAAGTCATTTCTACTTTGAGATGACTGTGATAGGATGAAATTTGCGATATGCGGTTCTCATAATCTGCGGCTAACTCATCAGCTGATGAGACGTCGGTGATATACAAAACCAGTATTTAAGTCACTGAACATGATCCCCAAAGGGGAAAAATATATCGTCACGATGAGTAGCCCATATGTCTTCAACCGTAATCTAACATTTATACTCATGTTCAAATTCCGTATAACTTCGTTATTTCTAAATAAGCATTAAAATGGTCAGGATTATCCACGATCACCTTCAACATCTATTATTAATCTTGTTTCCCCTCGATTCCCGGATTCAGACGAGTTGCTAGAACTAATTTAACCAGTTGGGCACAAGGTTATAAGTGATAAAAGCCAACTTGCACAGATGCGAGACGAAATAGGTCACCCAAAGATTTGATGAACAAACTTTTGCAACAACTTTCTAGGAGTCTCCGTCTCCGGATTTGTAAGCTTCAAGGCGTTATAAAGTCTGAAGTCTCTCTGAAGTGAGACTGAGGTAAAATGTATTACAATTTAGAAAGCTCATTAAGGGAATCGAAGTTTTCTTTGTTCTCAAGATAATAAGAGATGGTTTCTGCCCATTATCTTCTTCTCGTTGAGAATTTTCGAAATGAATATTAAAGACGGCGGACCTATTTTCTTGACAACTCAAAGATCTAGATATTGATGTCTTATAGTCTAGAATACAACTTTGAATCTAACAGCCGTAATTGCATATTAAGGGTCAGAATATAGTGATCCCGACTAAATTTATCTTCTGGATACCTACGGTTCACAAACCTTATTTAATTTTGCTTAAACTAAATAAGGGACTACGATACTACCTTGTATAAGATATTTGTAAGGCTTAGATCCAACTCTTTAGCAGAACCCATTCAAACTACCAATCAATTTAATACAAAATATGTCAGAATTTTCCTTTAGAATGCCATAAAACAGATAACTGTGATACACGGGCTGGCTTATCAACTTTATAGTAAGTGATATTCTGATTATCCAAAATGAGTTTATGCAAAATTATTGGTTTTGCACCCAAGATTAGAAAGCAAGCGACTTTTTACGAAAGGTACTAACCACTTCCTGGGTCTTGTTGCCAGGCTAAAAGAGAAGGGGATTCAGATAATACCATTAATCAATCTGAAAACTTGAATTTACAGTGCGAAACAAAAATTAAAGGAGTAAAGTTAGCTGAAGGAAAGGAAAAGGAAATATGCGCACCGGGAATAAATTATATTTGCCCCGTTGTTAAAATAAATGAATAAAATGAAGCTTCCAATTTAATCACCTATGGATTCTAGTGAAAGAAAATGAAGTTTATGCGTATTTAAAAGAATCAGTGCTTGAGATTTTGCAGATTTTGCACAAATAAACCGAACGAGAGTAGAAAATGAGGTAATATGAAATGCGAAACATCTACGCATGCTTAATTTGTGCATAAAATTGTAACGGAATGATGGACGGTTTTAGAATGCACTTTTTTCCCCAATCTGCAGTGAGTGGAGCATTATTTTTTAAATAACTATTTAATTTAAAGTTACCAAGAGCTGAAATGAATTAAAAGGTAACAAAATTTTTACAATAATTATTTCATGTTTTTGTTTTAAAATCCCATCTAGAATACCTCAAGGGGTTTCCTTGAATGAATCATTGTTAACTTTATTAAGCTTAATAGTACCGATTAATCACCTAAGTTTGTTAGATTTTTTTCATTGATTCATCAAAGTTTGAACGTCGTCGATGTGCCAGCACTTATTGGAGTAATTATCTAAAGTGGCTAAACCTAAGAAGTCTAGGAATGTGTCAGAGCATCGAAATTTATACAAGATGTGCGTTGATGTTGAAAGTGAGATTTATTGCGATGTAAAATCGCCGCGACAGACCTGAGTGATTAATAAATCAATGAAAACCGTAGATTGTTACTAACTGGGACTTTAAACTACCTAGTCATATTGTTTATCGCAAAATCCATGTTTAAAAAATGATTGGCGTGTTTCCTATATGCATATGCTAAATGGTGATAATAAGTGTCGCTCAATTTAATACTGCAATCTACAGTCTCAATTGAAATGCATATACTTCATAAAATTACCGGAGCATTGACATCGAAAAATTCCACAATAATCTGTGGTGGATTAGCCAAAACACCTTCTGGTTTATGGTAGAATGTAATGTTGGTTTTGATCAGAGTCAAATCCCAAAGAGGACTCATAGTATCGTAGATTGGGAAAGTCTCCAATAATTCATTATTGATCAACACACGAGCCATTGGATCGGAAAATCCAGTCTTATTAGATGCCAGAAGATTTTTTGCCAGGTAAAGATAGCATCGGAGCTCGAATTTACTTGTATCTAGATAGAAACATAAGGCAGAAGAATTTGGAAGCAGCAAGATCAAAATGATTCCTCTCACTTACCGACATAGATTAGTGATTTCGGAGGATCAATTCCAGCAACGCAATCAGGGTCATATCCTCCAGGAAGACCGTTCTTATAGGAAAGATAATCTTTGACTAGACCCAACCAGGTATATAGCCGAAGTTGACACTGAATTCGCCAACCCTTTTCACCAATACCTTCATGACCTGGTTTCTGAGACAAGAAATTCAAGTCCAATAAATCAATAAAACTCAATAATGGAGTTCACTTACACCTCAACTTACTCGGACGAAATGAGTAGTAACTTGAGAGGCTAGCTTTCCACGCTCAGCTTCTGATGCTGAATGATAAATATCTCGAGATGGAATTCGCAGGAAACCTATTCTCTTACCGTCCATGATCATGGAGACGAAGACATCAGGTAATCCGTGTTGTGGCTGGAATCCAGAAAATGAATGCGTGATTTACCTTTCTTGGGAACAAGGACAGAGTCATTATCATAACGTACGCATTCCATTAGTTCGTTAAGTCGCTTGATAACTGCATTAGCTTCTCTGATGGCTTCATAGAGGTTAGAGCCACTGAGTTTTCGTCCTATTTTCTTCAAGAGGATTTCGATACGTAGAAGATCCGAACGGACTCTACGCTGATAGCTGAGATCTAACATGGTCTTAGGTGCTGTACCACGGCAAGAACGCACGTCACCGGCAGCTTTACGGAAGATTTTGCTCTTGTAGAGGAAGATCTGTCGCAAACGATGACGTGCTGAACCCGGTTTTCGACGTTGGAGAAGATAGTGAATTTGATCCATTGCAAACGTCTTCATATTGAGGGTCGGAAGTTATATCATTAGTATTGTGTTAGTAGGAAAGTATTTTCAACTTAATAAAGGCAATCTTACGAATTCTGTTTTAATTTTCTCTATGATATTTGGGATGCACATTCTCAATCGATGATCCTCGAACTCGCTGAGAAGGTAGAGACATGGTTGAACACCTCCAAAATCAACGTGATAGTAAAGTCCCTCATCTGACTTGAGATCCATGGGCTCTGTTAAACTGTGATCCCACTGTACTTTGGTTCGTGTCTCGGATTTCACTAATAAGAACCATAAAAAACAAGTTAGAATACTCAAGTCTTTAAGTAGATTGAGGCGAACAATAATTGGTGGCCAATGAGAAGACAAAGAATGAGTACAAATTTTTTCACTTGTCGCTGATGCATCGGCATTGGCGCAAATTCAACATCTCGATAGCCGGGAGCAAAAATGAATAAGATGATGTCTTATTAAATTTGGGATGGTTTTGAATCTGCGTACTAGTTTATTTAACAACAATTCGCGTTTATTTCGTCCAATTAATCAGTTAGCGCTCTTATCAAGTATATGAGTTGATTAGAGGGATATATAGCTTGAAATAAGGCATATAAAAGATCGTAAGCAGATCAACATTTGAAGATTTCGATCCTAAAATGTTAAAATTTCTAGCATATTTAAGTTAATGGAATGATTATTCATCTTCCTTTAAACCATACAGATTTGAGAAATTTGAAGGTGTTACAGCCGGTGGGCGATTAATTTTGACGAGTATTTGCTAGATAAACAATTGATGTCATTTCCTATTATTTTTGTTCAGACATTTTACAAACCAGTTTGAATCCGCTCGGTGACAGGAATAAGCGTTCAAGGTGAACCGATATCGATTCTAACGGCATATCTGCAAAGCGGTTTGGAAGCAGGGTGAAGATTTCTCAATTCTATCTGTGGAAAATGGTAAACTAGCTGTGCCTTTGATAACCAGATACCGACTCTATTAAACAGATATCAAAAAAGGATTTTTATCTCTGATAATAAAAATTCTGTGACTTTCTTTTATTTGGGTTCCAAAAAGTAAAATTAAGGATAAAAACCAAAAATCCCTTAAATAGGGCACATCAAAAAGGGGTTAGTGCTGTGTTAGACAAACAGGAATATTCAAAGATTTTTTTGTTACAATAAAGCGTACCAACACCGATTCCTAAATAACCTAAATAAAAACCAACAAGATTTATGATATATAGAATAAAGGGACATAGAAAAGATGCATCTTCAAATACTCATAATGGGTAAAAGTTTAGAAATCCCGAGTTCCTTTTATGAGAAACTTGCACTGTCACTCCCCTCTTGATTAGTTTCAAACATTGCGATTGGAAACTTCCTTAGCCGAATGTAAACCGATGGATACCATATCTTTGACTTCTAACTTATGGCAGGCATACATGTACACATAATAACTTAAGATGGTTATTTTTTAAGTAGGATACAGTTATTATTAAAAACAAAGCGAAGAAATAGGGAAAGAAACTTACGTGATTTCTCCTCCCTCATTAGAATACCCCCCTTTTTGCCATCAATTTTATTACCGTAGTTTCCTGAAAGGTTTACAGATAGTATCCCGTGAGAACTGTACGGTAAATTTTAATTTATCCAAGCGCAATAATAAAAACTTACCTATGCTTATTTCAAACTGAATAGGCAGTTTTTCAGCACCAATTTCTGGATCAACGACCGAGACACCGTAGAAGGCGACAAAGAGCAAATAGGGGTTCTTTCGACCAGCCACAAACTGAAAGCATAAAATAATTAATCATTAACACCACCTAGAATGATGTTAAAGATACATATTGATCAGTTCCACTTGATATTTACCTATGGACTCAATTGGGATGGAATAATTCTCTGATTTATGCAATTTCGGTTCATCGACTAAATGGTAGAAAATTACGATTCCCCTGTCTGTATGAGAAAATATCAAGTCGTAACGTCGTAAGACATTTTGAAGACATTTAAAATCAATAGCCAAATATGTAATATCCATGATTCATTATGCGATATGATACACTTAAAATCTAATCCTCTGCGCAACAAAATTTCACGGTTTTAGCTTGGAGAACTTTATTGTAGCATAATGTAACAAATTATGAAATATACTTTAAACTGCCAGCTATTTTTCATTTGAAGTACGGAATCTTTTCTTTGATTCTGGAAACTAATTTCACTATCAAGACTTGAAATCCTATTGGCGTTGAAGACGTCCTTCTACCTGTCAATGATAAATAATATTATCCACAGAATAATAATAAACCGTATAAAGCAGTCCAAAACTTGGCATACTAGAAAAACATGTAACAGCCACAAATCTGTTGTAGAACACAATCGACAGATACGTCCCCTGACCGCCGATAACATTTTAGCACCGTGAAAATGAACAAATGCTTTATATAAATCTCAATAAAACCCTAATATACTAATTGAAAAGATTAGTCAGGTTCCATAGGACTGCCTATGAAAATAAGACTGGATCCCGTGCCCATTCACTAATTCAGACGTTTAAAGATATTTGAAGAGGAAGTATAAATTTGCTGAAGTTTCTAAGCAGTTGACAAGGATCCGCTTTTCTTAAATATAGTAGGATTAAATCAAATCTTTTTTAAAGTTTGTTTAAGAATTTATCATATTTAAACTAGTGCCAGTTAACTCCTCTCAACCATTAGTAAAGGCAAATTAAGGCATTTCAAACGACTAAATGCATTTTACTGTTCATTAAACTCTTGATGCACGTTAACGCAATTAGAAATCAAATGATTAAGATCCGAAATCTGAAATTTTAAACATTAAGACACGAGACATTAAACTGTACACTATTAGGAAAAAATGGACATCGTGATGAATCCAGAATTTAAAGCAAGCAGAACTCCTGATGCCATGGCCGATTCTCTTTTCGCCAACCTCCTCTATCCCTGTAGTTGACTCCTCTCTTACCATATTAAGATGCCTTTGTACGTAATGAAATGCATTGCTTTGCAATGGATAATAATTCTACATCATTCATATATCCAATATCTATTTCCACCCTGATCACTGTTCGATTTTACTTTCCTCTTATCGAGTACCAAACCCTCCGATAAAATTAATTACAAGTTGCCAAATGTATCAAAACCTGCAATATAAATTACTCTCATAACAAAGTTTTATCTGTTTCGTTTTTGAAAATACTATTAATCAACGAGATAACTTGAACATCAGGCGATTATTAACAACTTTGATAAAAATTTTATAGCTATTTTCTTACATCAGAAACAGGTGGTGTTCCACGAACAATAGCTCCAGTCTTCATGGCATCCTTACTTGGCTGAGCCTTAATGGCAAGCAGTAGACGTCCACGATAAGCAACACCTTCGCCCAAACTTCGATTTAATTCATCATCTGGTCTTCTAGCCTGTTCATAAGTGTAAGTTCTTGGTGTACCATAAAGATTAACCCAAGATGGACCAAAAGTCGGCATCACATCTATGTAAAGCAAATCAGAAATGGATGGCTTAATTACGACCAATTTTATCGATTTCTAATGACAATCAAAGAACTCACGGTCACTACTCTTATCTAGAATGGATTTGAGATCAATTAAATGCGTGGAGATGACCTCATCTTTTACCGGTTCCCAGTCTTTAATTTCCAGACGGATTGTATGGGTCAGAGGAGGGAAAAAATCACAAAAGATGACCTCCTGATTCCATACCGGAGTATAAGTGTACTTCTTAACCTTGGTCTTGGCCTAAAACAGGAAATGTGGATTCTTCAATGCCAAAAACTTCATCAATAAAGAAATAGCTTAATCTAACGGATTGAAAACATACTTTGTGTCCACCGAAAGACACTTCTACGTAGGGATCACACATTGGAGCTGAGTCACCAACAAAAGCTTGTTTTATTGATGTAATTATATCTGTATTCATGGGTGGTAAATTCTCTGCTCGGTAGACTTTGACAGAAAACTCTGTAATATTTCTCTTGGCAAGGTTGGTAATTCCTTTAGGGACGAGTTGATTTCTAGAAAAAAAAAGAAAAAAAAAGACAGAATAAGAGGGATAATATTTAATAATGGGGTAGTAACAATCGGTGGTATCTTACCCTTCAAGACTTATTTCCTCGTCATCTTTCTCATGTTTGATGTGCTAAATGAGAAAGAACGGATGGTTAGGTTTAAATGTTGTTACGAAATAGAGCTCAGATAATAGACAAACCTTCGGAATATCATCTTTTCCGAGGAAAGCTAGATCAACTCTGACGTAACCCTGAGGTCCACTTAGAGGCTTCTTTGGATCGATCAAGACAGCCCATTTGTTAGCAAGAACGTGGCCTGATAAAGATAGAAGAGGCTAAATACGTTGACTAATTAAAGATTGTATACAATCGTAACTATGATACTAACCTTTACTCTCATATACTGATCGAACATCGATGACAAATTCACCTATTAATTTTCCTGGAAGTATTCGAGCGATCATTTTGGCATTCAGGCTATATACCTGTTAAAATGGTAAATAAGCACTTCATTTGCAATATATAATGAAATGCTTATAAAATCATAAATCTCCTAGAATACTGATTACGTAAAGTTTTTCGAAATTTCATCAGCGTTTTATCAGTAAAATGTTGCTGAATGTTGCAATCAATTTTAACATAGAATAACAATTTTAGTACAAATGGAAATTCTTTAATGAGTTATTCGTATTTATCAATTATAAATTCCTTTAAACGAGAATTCACATTTAGTTGCATTGTTTTCTAAAGTATTTTTTGCAAAATTCGAAAAATTCTGGTTGAATTTAACACTTTATTCACATTGATGAAGAACAAAATGATTGAATTATAGGTAATTCCACTTACACGAATCCAAATAAGTTCATCGAGTACCGCAACTCGAGGACAGAAATATTCGAAAGAGAAGAAACTGTTGTAGTAGGGATTGTTGGTATAAAATTTCACACTAGTTTTTCGAGTCTTTCCAGCTGCAGTGACTGCCACCATTGGATTGACATTAACTCCAGGTAAGCTCTTTGCCTCAATTATGGTCACAGACACCTTTATGGACGGAAAAATCGGGAGTTCATTGGAAATAAATACGGAAATAACAACAAACATGCTTAAGTATTGTTAGTATTTGCCTTTCAATAAATCAGTTATCAAAGCCACCCTAATTATAGTGGGATGTCACTTTTATATACTTTGAAGAATGAATCCCTTTTCTCCGAAATATTTTATCTTACACCATCTCTAATCATCACTAAATTTAATTATCTTTATAGTAATGTCTGTAAACTTTTAACTTTTCCTGTGACCCCATGCACTCTATAGACCAACATCGTGTATCCTCAGCTGGCCTATTTCTCATCGACCCGGAGAAGGTAAACATACCTCAGACGATAGTAGCAGACACCGTTTAATTAACCCCGCTATTAACCAGTCTTGTCTGCACTGACCCTTCCTTTTCCTACAATCATTCCGACCAATTAACCACGCATACAACCGTATCCTTATGCGTGTCCTCACCCAAAATCTCGATTATAAATAGCCTCCATCAGACACACGACACGGAACACACCAAGGGACCCTACCTCGTCCAACGCCTCTTTCCATAGCTCCGTCCTTCTC
>CAADRB010000006.1:1545246-1590034 GCA_900708905.1 Hymenolepis diminuta | reverse complement strand
GTCAACGCAATCCTTGTGTTGTTTTCTTTTCATTTACTGTTAGCCAACTACCGCCACAAACTGGTGAACTACTCCTACCACAAATTGGTGACTCTGCCACTACAAACCGGTGACCCTCAACAATCTGGTGGCCCGCTACGACTTTTTATAAACCGACCAGAAGGATACTTGCATATTGACGGTGATTAATAATCTAAATATTGAGAAATTTTAAGAATTATTATTAAAGAATGGTCAGCAACTTAGGAGTCACCCGAGTTAAATAGAGAAAGTAACTCAATTATAGCTATTCCATGCGCCCACAGATTGAATAGTAAAGGGACAGGGGATATGGAATGAAATATTCTATTGTAAACATATGAGTGCCCTGCCACGTAAGTGGTAGATTAAAGGAGTAGAAGTGGGACAGCGAAAAACTCAATTCGTTGCAAATAGATAATTGGGACAAAAAGAAAATAGTTTAAATTTTGAAGAACGAGTCACAAGTAGTATTGATTGAAGTTCAATAAACTGGATACAGACAAGCTGGTTAAATCAGGAGGCCACTTAAGGAATAATTAATGACGAGCCTAAAATGAAAACTCGTGACAAGTTGCATCAATACTCTAATGAATAAAATTTTGGTTTCATTTATTTCTATGCGTGCAGTAGAGAAAGATTTTTTCTGTGATAAATCCATAAGCAATCACAAAAATCATGCTAAAGTTGATTAAAACTCTTTTGAAGAATAACCAATTTACGTTTATCGATGTTAACTACGATATTTAAGATTCGAAACTTGAAAAATCCGTTAATTGTCCTGAAATGAAGTATATATACTAATAAGCACATTTCTTTAATCGATTGGTTGAAGTTGAATTGAGTAGAGCCCATCACTTAAAATTTCAGCTGACTCCTCTCTGCTATGTTAAAACTAAAAAATGTTAAATATCACTTAAGCTATTAAGCCTTCTTTACCTTCAAAAGAAAAAAATGAAATAAAGCAACATCATCAACTCTTCATAATTAAATAATGCCGATCATTAAGCACTGAAAATCGTGAGCAAATATTTGCTGCAATCCAGTGTACGAATAATGAAATCTGGATTTTGGAACTTGAACCAACAATTTGTAAATATTGCACAAGTCGAATACAAAAATCAAATGTAATGAGACCCTTTGATACCTTAAAGTTGCTCTGAGAGTCTTTTTGATCACCTCCCCTTTGTCACTTATTGGGCTTTCCGCTAATTGATTTCAGTCGCACCCCCCGGATTAAAGACTGCATTACTGTGGTTAATAATAATAATCACACGAAAATCTTACTGACGACAATGACAACTGAGTGAACTGCTTTGAATGGTGAGTAATGAGAAATGGTATCAAATGATCTTACTCGATATTATGCAATTCATACATATGCATACCCCTTACCGTGAAAGTTTCGGACTTGAGGATTGTTGGATCTATTAGGGGCTTTAATTTTGGATCCCTGAAAACAGGAATAGACCGATTTATCGTTTTTAACACATTTTATTGATGGAAAAAATAATTAGTTAATTAATTAAATCAAATATTCAGGTGAGCTTGACGTACCTTCGAACAGGTCCAGAAAGAACTGATGATTTGTCTGAAAAATTGTCAAGATCGAAATTTCTACCGGGGCCAATATCATAAAGATCCATAGGATCTTCCCCCTCTCTATAAATATTATAAAATTTATTGAGTGTTTTATAATTTTTTTTCAATATCAAGTTTATTAATTACAAATATTTGTCATTCTTTTTGGAAAATATCAAAGAATTTCACAAATTACAAAAATATAAATAATAAATAATATAAATTAATATTTACTAAAAGCTAGATTTTTTTATATTTAAAAGGTATTAATATGTTAAGAAAATTATGTGACGTAATCCGACAATTAAACAGTTAATTAAGCAATGTTATTTCAAATAAATGTCATTTAACAGAGTTATTTCTGCGGATATAAATTTATAAATCCTCTGGAAATTTAAAATTTTATTGTATTTTAATTTTGTGTTTTAGTAATATTGAGATAAACTTCTCACCACCCACCCCATGGCCTCGTCTCCCAAATCGGCATCTCCCTCTCCAAGGTCATCTGTGCCTCTGACTGCACTCAAGTCGGCAAGTGAATGTCCGAATCTGTCAATATCCAGGTCAGCCTCTCCTTGGTCTGGTGGTCGATAGAAGAGATCAAAGGATAGGGTCACCTGTGGAGAATAAAATTTGCCTGGTATAAATTATATTACCATGATGTAGATGCATCTCACGTTCATAGACAGATCTGGAATCTCCGAGACGGTTAGTATCATTAGCAAAACAATTATGAAACATTCATTTCTACCGTAATAAGACCAGCAATTTTTTGGAGCAACCGGGATTTCAATGATCTTAACGATGATTCTATGTGCTCAACATAGTATCTTATCCATCGAAAATTTAGTAATGGTCAAGAGATTTATTCCAAATATGGATTCTTAATTATTGGTAACTATCAGAATTGCCTCATAATTGGAATAGGACCAAGCACACTATGTATCATGCATATTTTTAGAGCAAGGAGAATCGCATGGCTTTAAGTGAGAGGAATATCAGCCCAATCCTTTTTCTCCCACTTATTTGAAGTCTTTTATTTAGATCTTTAATCGGCACTCTCTCTGTTCTCTCCTAGTACAAAAGGGTAACTTGCTACTATGTCTATCTTATTTCTGTTTTGTGATAACTAATTTACCAAAGCATTGAAAGGCACATGTTAAGCAAGTTTTCCCAGTCGCCAATTTACATCTACTAAACCTTAGTTTTCTCTCAATAGAGTAATAGACATGTGGTTCCCTGTCCGACTCCAAAGGAACATGACATCTCCTAAGACACGGAAACCGAAACAGCTTACCATTCTCAAAAAATGTGGAAAAATATTTCCAGGTAGAGAAGGAATTCGCTTATTTTCACGATTTTAAAAAGTCTCCAGATAAAGACTTGAAAATATTTTAACAATAATAATAATAATAATAAGCCACATGGTTGATGACCAAATTAAGAGATATTTTATTTATAAATCTGATAAATACTCACATTAGTAACCATTTTGTTAGCATCAACCAGTGGTTCCTCTAAGTTGAGCACCTGTTTCTGGGCCAAAGTGGCCAGATTCACAGTTACTGAACCAATCATCCTAAAATGGAAATAGGGGTCAGGAATCACACTTTTTAAAATAATTCTTTTCATTTTAGAAGTGTGGTTTGTATCAATACTTCGTTAAAGGGAATATAAATTAAATAAACTGCTAACCTTTTCAATCTATATTTGCTGTGGTCATAAGCGGTGATGATAAGATCATCTCTGTCTTCTAGTCGTCGAGCCACTTTCCATACTAATTCCTCTCCGAAATAGCATGAATTTTGTCCTTGAGCTGGTTTAGTGGATATTTCATGATCTAGGGGAAAGAAAATGTCGCTTATAAATGTTTGCTAAAATGAGTTTCTATCATTTTAAATTTCTGACTTCATAATCCCTATTTTCCTCCAATTACTAAAATATTATATGTGACAGATAAGTAATATACCTAATAAAAGGAAAATGCAAAACCCCATATTATTTTGTATCAGTATATTATAGATTAGTAATTTTTAATTATTAGTTATAGTGGGCAAGGTTCTCTTCAATTTATATGACTCGTTTAATTTGTCATGAAACCTAAATACTTTCAACACTGACTTTTTATATGAAATCAACTATTTCTGCACTCCCATTTCTTTACAAAGTATTTGAGTAAGTTACTCATGCACGATTATCTGACAATAAATAATTTAATAATTTAAATTGAGAAGTATATGAAAGACTATCACAATTAATTAGAAATTACAAAGAGGAGAGTAAAATTTATAATGAAATTAATGTATTAAGGTCAGGAACTTCCCACATTTGTAGTCCTATAGGATGGAATTGAATGCCCTGCTCATCCCTTTATCCAAATTTTCTGAATCTCGAAAACTTCGACATAACTGGATATTCGATAAAAGCGAGACGGAACTAAGGGCAATGCTTAGAATTTAAAATAAGGTTGGCAGTTTAGAAAAAGAGTTTAGGCTTTAATTAAAATTTTTGAAAACTTCCATTTTTTCTTCTAAAATCTATTCTATTGATTTAATTGAAAATCACCGTTTTAAATTAAACTAAATGGTTGAATCGACATTTCAAACAAAAGAAAGAAATGCTTTATTAAGTGTCACATATTTTTAGTTTGGAAGGGTTAAAAAGCGGTGAAGTGAAGTGAAAATAAGGTGCATTAAAATAAGACTCTTTTTCAACATTAGCATTTCTAAACAACTTCAGTACAGCTATTTTCAAATCGTAAAAGCACCAAATAATCCAAAGGTAACAGAAGAAGGGGTTCATGATAAAGCAAACAGATTAACATGAATATTTTGGAAAAATTAAAAAATACCCAAAATGTTATTCAAATTTTTATGTCTACTAGTCCATAACAATGAAATACACGTTTGAAACGAAATATCAGCATTAAAGTATTAACGCCTAGATCTGTTATAATTCACTTTTCATAAATAATCAAATTTAAAAATTACTTTTCATAATATTTTTAATTAATACATTATTTAATAAAGATGTAATAAATTTACCTCGGAATTTGGCCTTGATAATGCTTTGGCCTTTTCCACTAAGACCATCTAGGACTTTTACATCCAACTGCAGTGACATTTTCTCGTTCTCTCCCGGTCACCCTTTGAACGTCTGAGGTGGTAGTAGTAATCCTATTAACTATCTGGTCGATTCGATAGATGATATCTTTCTCTTCACTATCTCAGTATCAAGATTCTCAAAAACCAATCACATTGGTCCCCACAACCACCCCCATTCATGTGCTTGCGGTTTTTTGTGTGTTTTCTTCTTTTTGCGTTTGAATTTCCCATTGGTGCAGGGTCCTGACTCACTCAAATTGATGAATTGGTGGGTGTTTTGCATAATTTGTGGGGTGCAGTGCAGTAGCGTTAACCATTTGGGTACCAACACACGAGTTTGGTGCAATTTACACATTCTTGTTAAAACTCTGTGATCTCATTTGTTTGTTTTTTTGTTATTTTCTCTTCGGCCTCAAACTAGAAAATGCAAATGCTGAAATATAATTATCAACTGATCTCACGCGAATGATAATTTTGTTTAAGTGCAGTCTGTCTAGAGGTGCTATTTCAAACTAAGTAATAAAAAATAAATCTTTTATTAGCAAACGCCAATTAATATTTTTATGATGGGAATTTCATTAAAAATGTGAAATTATTCAGGATGAAGTCTTAAGCTCTCTGTTTTTCTTCAGAGCAACAATGGTTTTTCTTCAAGTGTCTGCATAAGAGCTCTTCTTAAAAATGTAATTCAAGTGATGTTTCAAAGGTACTTAGTTCAGTTGTTATGCAGCTTACCTCCCTAGAAGATGGGCCCTTCAAATTGTTATTATTGGCACTTGTTATGCTGCCTGATGTAGTATTATTCCATTCGGTCTAGATTAACCTATTAGTGCACTATATGGAGGGGTAGCTGTATAGCATTTTCTTGACCTGAGATTTGCCCACTTGTACGCTTTCCATCACAGATAATTATATTAACCATCGGGACACTAGCAGTCTTCAATTTGGAGTGATCATATTATAATGTAAGTTAGCATCCAGCATCCAGTGATTCTATCAAAATTTTCAGATCTGAGGATATGGAAAGAAGTCTTAAGATGAGTTGTAGTG
This sequence comes from Hymenolepis diminuta, assembly GCA_900708905.1. Taxonomy (NCBI): domain Eukaryota; kingdom Metazoa; phylum Platyhelminthes; class Cestoda; order Cyclophyllidea; family Hymenolepididae; genus Hymenolepis; species Hymenolepis diminuta. The sequence goes on along the minus strand of CAADRB010000006.1, from coordinate 1,584,281 downwards.
GTGGCAGAGAATGAGAAAGATGGAACGAATACGTATGAATGATCAGGAATATATGGATCAATCACACTTGTGACAAAAATCAGTATCTTTGGCCCTTAAGTAGAAATTATCTGTTAGGCCGATTTAGTACTATTTAATTTCGGTGTTCAAGAGTGCATTTTATAATTCCCAAGTATAACTGGTATACACCAAGTGATTAAAGAAGGGTAGCCCGGTGTAGCAAAAATAATTATGAAAATGTTGAAGAATAACACACTTATTATTATTTGCTCTTGTTTCCCATTGATTAAACAAATGGATTAGTAAACTATCTTAGTCCCAATCTTAGTGCTGACACCGTTTTTTATATAGAAGAGACATTTTCACAAATCAAATTTCGTCTTTGTTTTGTAGGATAATTTGAAGCCTTACTAAAAATACTGATGGTTAAGAAGTACTAACTACGTATAATTAACCGCCAACTTTTGGGAATTAAATTTTGAATGAATAAATATGAACATCCAACTTTTTTACTGAATTTGCTTCTGCTCTAAAATGGGATTATTACTCATGTATAATGACCGACTTTACTTACTTCCTCCACAGCTCGTGTCTGAATTGCTATGAGCTTATAAAGTTGATTATCAACCCAGAAATTCTATTTAGTAACAGTGCAATGATTTTGCTGTGATTCAATCATGTATCATATTACCACAAAGCACAATGGCACGAGTATAATTAGCGCAATGAATCAGGAACGCACTCCATAAATTTTGATAAAAATTAGTTTTGGATCATTCTAGGACAGACACCAATGCAGAATACAATTCTTATGCTCACTAAGTCCACTTCTTAAATATTCATTCCATTAAATTATTCATATGGAAACAATCGAGTGATTGATTAGTGATTTCATATTTATATATCAGGTAATTTGCTTTTGTTAAAACAGATCTTGAGGAGAACACACACAGCATAGAGTTTTATTTGAAATATGAATTGTATCCAAAGTGTGCCAGTTGCCCGATCTTGAACTTTTAAACTTCTGGAGATCTATGTAGGGAATTACGTCCCAATCAGCTTACATATTTTAGTAAGTGAACCAATAAGAAGGGAAAAATTTTTGTCCTTTTAATTGCAGTCTTTAAGAATATGATATTAGGTTATTAGTGCACTTATCTCTATATTTTATGCCAATTAATAGCACAGATCTTTCTCTGATGATGGGTACGAATTTTTCCAGCTTAAACATATTGTGATTGTAAGCTCACCTTCACTCAAATTTCTCACTGGTTTTCTAAAATAGGACTACACTATCACTTATTATGAAAAGACATGGACCAAAAAATACGTAAGACCTGCTTATAAATCTGTGATGAATTCCAGAAAGGTTTATAAAACAGCAGACGAATTCTTAAGTACAATTTGAGATTTTATTAAAATTTTATGACTGAGTTCTTACGTTTCATTTGTCTGAATGTCATTACTTGAAAATATGCAATTTGGATTGGGAAATTTATAATTCTACCAAGATTTACTTAGTAATGGTTGATTATTATCAATATTCAATGCAAAACAAAAAATTTACACTTCTGATTGTGGAAGAGCATCTACACAAAGGATGTAGTAGCATTTTTAACAAAGGGTAAAATGGAGTAGGTATTGAGTAGAAGGAGAGAATAAAATAATGACATTGAAAGTGTCTTTTTTAAATTAAAATTTGAAGTAATCAGGTTGTCCTTGTTTAACTTGATATTTAACTGTTCAAGATTTAGAATTTGAAATTTAACCCCTTGGTTCTTAATGCTCTTCATAGTTGGTTATAATGAGAACTTATCTCTTCTAATAGCCAATGAACAGCTGGCACAGCTTGGTAACCTTCGGAAAGGCAGATTTATAAGAAGTTTCCAGTTAGTTACTGGACAAAGGAAAGAATTTATGTGTTTATATGGTTTTATTTCCATCAACTGTCGATGAGATGATAAGCAGTTGTTTTAATGGTTAGTCTGAGAACGGCTGTTATAGTTGGTGAAACAGATGGAGAATTAATAGTCAGATTGTCAAAAAATCTAAAGTATCCCTATTTTTTATGACTATAGTGATCTGACCACTTTTAAAACAGCGATGTGAGTTTGATTGTCTTTCCGTGAAGTGTATTTAGTTTGTCCACCTAAAGCGCTGTAATTGGCACGATATTAAATGGGGTGATCAGAAAAACATTTTCTCTCTGGAGTCTTCCGAAATCTTGTACGTAGTCTCCAATGTATCACACAGCCAATAACTTATTGAGTGTAATGAATTGGCAAATTGTGTCGTGCAATACTTCCATAACATTTTAGCCCTTCATAGGAGAAATTACGGTACTTTTACGTCTTTATTTCAAACTCTAATCTCACATATTTAGATTTTCCCATGTACCTTGCCTGTTAAATTAAGCCAACTTCTTGGGCACTGTTTATAGTTGTGACAATGACTACCAAATTAACTATTAATCACATCACCATGTCTGCCTACCAATAATTCTTCAAGGATATTTTTTATTGTTGGCGTGGTACGAAGAGTAGATTTTTATTTTCATTTTAGATACGTACTAAAAAGAGGAAGAAACCAATACCAACCGAAATTTGTAAACTCCCCAATTAGGCTTTTCAATACTAAGTTTTAGTTTGTGGAAAGAAAATGAATTAAGTGAATTGTTGAGTAAGTAGTTATTTGAATGAATTGCACTTTCAGATGTGAGAAAATCAACACACAGTGCAACATTTTTACTCAGATTAAATCCAGATAATAATAAGATAACCGCATATATCACCACAGTGAACTCTAGTGATCGTTAATATTTTTGAATGATCTTAACTGACACCAGTTAGCTGCTCTTGGCTGATAGAAGCAACAATTTATGGGGATGACACAACAAACTAAGCGATTTAATAAAGTGGACAATAAGGTCTAATCATCACGGGAATGGGTCCGTGATGGGTCCACGGCTGAAATTTGAAATTGAAAACATTGGGATATTATAGAGTGGTCTTATCATATTATAAAAGTGTGTAATCTAACGAATCCCAAAATTAAATTTAGTAGGACATTTTGATACTTTGAATTTAGGCCTACTTTTACTCTACTTAACTATATTGTTGTTCTCCATAGTTAAAACATGCACTATTTGCTTTGCTATGATTCTAATATTAGTACTCTTTGATATTTTTTTGTAAAAATACCAAGAAGAAAATATTTATTTTACATTTCTACGTTAAAAGTGTGGGACTTTGAGGGCAGTATTTAATTCAATTCATTCAATTTCTTTTCAGTTTGACAGTATCAGAAAAATCAATGAAACATCAAATATTAGATGTAGCAATATATTCTCGTTTTTATTAACATTTTGGCGAATAGATGTGGATTAACAAAATACATTTTTAGAAATAATATCACAGTTACCTGGCCTTAATTACTGATCGGCTTTCGATCTGAATCACGAATTTGAGAGAATTTAGGATGGCAAATCGTATGCAGATTCTCTCAGGTGTTACAAAAATCTGCAAGTCTTGTGTTACTTCTGAGTTATTTTCCAGAACACGTTGAAACACTCTCCCAATATTAGGCCTGTTTCTTATTAAGCATCAAGCATCTCTTCATTCCCATATCTTCGAGTCTGGAAGGTTTTGTTGAACCCAAACGTTTACTGCTAAGTCCCTTCAGGTAATATTGGTGGTTTTAAATTATGAATTTGTAAATTGATCAAACCCTTTGTAATACTGGTTTCAAATAAATCTTTGCTGGGAAGTACATGTGTATAGTTTTCAAATAAAACAGTATAAGATGTACTATTCCGTGGTCGTTTTTTGAGAAAATTTTAACTTCTTTGATATCAAAATTGGATCCTTCTGACGTTTATGCTGCTTATCAGAACTAAACTAACCCATACCCATATTTGGTTAGAATGGTTAAAATAAATGTATTGATTTGCAGATCGTGGAATCATATATTTGCGCACCAAGGGATAGAGGAAGTGAAAGAAAATAGGAAAATATAAATCACAAAATAATATAATCAAACATCAGAAAAGACACCACTAGCAAGTACAGGATAGGAAGTAGGATTCGAGTAAGTTCGGTTCCTATGGTGATGAGGATTTTGTAACTGGTGCTGGTGACGCATCTGTCGAGTGGTGGTGATATCTCCGAGGAGAGACTTCTTTGCGACGGGCTGGTTGGCAAGCTTCTCTCGAACACCCAGATTAACAGTCATAAAGGTGCTCGGTCGACTGGCCCATACATCCATGAGGGTTTGTAGACAGTGATAAAGACCAAATAAACCCACTGTGGAGTCAGCTTGGAGTACTCGAGTAACGGAGAATAGACGGTGCTGAAACGAAATGATAAATATTTATCAAGAGAAAGCGTTAAACTTGACTTGTATTACTTTAAAGATTAAAAAGCTTAAATTCGAACAAAACGGTTTTTGAGACTCGAGCAGATATCTCTTTTGGAAATTTAACTTAGCTTTAATATATACTAAAATACAACCACCTTCCAACCGGTATAAACGAGGTATAGATCTCCGCTCAAGATTAATGGACCCCGATGTGTCCTTTACATAGTTTTAGAGAACAGGAGGGAAAAAAGGATGACCATCAGTCACATTTCTACTGAGGAATTGGAGGTAGGCTAAACCAGAAATCTCATCAGCACAATAGGGATGTACTTGCCAGGATGTAGATCAACCTGAACGTATCGTGGACCATTGAGAAGCTACGACCTGCTAGGATCCCATGCTGCTTTAGACGAAAGGGGCCTTTGTAGCAAATTGACAGCTTCCTTTCACTCATGTACTCTTTAATGTTTCTTTGTTACTTTTATTAACCAATACGTCCTTTCATTCAATATCGTCTTGTCTTTAAGATGCTCTTTAATAAATATTTAATCAGATCGCCCTTCCTTCATAATTATTAGTGATAAAGCTTAACTAAGGCATCTTTGAATTTAAAAGTCGATGTTAATGAAGGAAAAACTGGTAATTAGGAGAAAACAGAATAAAAGCATACTAGTAGTTTGATGCATCCTTTTATATCTGATTTCTGCTTCAATTTCTCAACTTTTCCTGTGAAAAAATCTTCGCGAGATCTGATAAACTAATGCAAAGATTATGGAGATCATTTCGAATATGTTCCTAGCACAGTTAAAGGGAACATGACTCATACTCCATTTCCCCTAAAAAGATAAATGCATCCAGAAGTGTTAATTCATCGCATTTAAAGTGGCAAAATCTGCGAAATAGATGCTGCACAAATACAACATGGGCAGCGATCGAATTCATTGGAAAGACGAATAAGAGATGGCTTATATTCATAGAGACATATAAACTATTTGTTGCATTATCTGATTGATCCGCATTGAATGAGCTGAATTGTTTTCTTTAATAGTGAAAATTTAAATCAATTGGGTGTTAATTTGTTAATCGATAATCTTTTGATACTTTCTCAACAAAGTAACCAAAAGGATAATACTATTTATTCAAAAAAGATGCTGGAAGACTATTATTTTTTCTCATTTTCCATTTATATGCCAATAATTCTCAGTATTTAGAGCACTTTTGTGAAGAACAGAGCCAACAGCCATAAACTGCCTTGTCAAGAGATCCTAATCTTGACATCGGCGAGCCCATGAATCTAGGTAATTATGCGCTAGAAATCACTAATTTTAAGCAACCAATCTGCATTTAGAGATTGGAAAAAGTGACATTCTTCCATGAATATTCATATTTATGCTTGCTCTTTAAAATAAATTGAAACAGCCCTCCTATACAAGTAGTATGACTTACTCAAAATGTGGATCTGGTCCTAATAATAACATAATTATTAGTTCTTAGGAAATATGTCTAGAATGAAAACTGAATATCACTGAATGGATACCTCGTAATCATTATCACTAAATATTTGACAATATCGATAATATGCCGATTGGATCAAAATAATATGAATGACTCAATTTTTTACCTTGATCAGTTCATAAACCAGAATGATCTAAATAAGAAAATATTACAAGTACGTCACACGTGATAAGATAATCCTATTTGCATTCACGTCACCCAAATCTACTGTAGTTATTTGTACTGAAAGCTTTTAAGTAGACATACCTTTGGAACCCCAAGATTGCGCATAATTTCCCGACAAGAGAGTAGATTTTGGCGTGCACGAGATTGCCACGAGCTACCCGACACATCATAAATCTACAAAACAAACAGCATGAAACGCCAAAATTGATGCATGGCCTTCATTTCAGCGATGAAAAATGGGGCTGTTTGGCAAGAATGCAAACTCACTCTTTTGATTGCTTTAAAGCCGAGGAAATTGTTGATAAATGAAGCAACGTAGATTCCTGATCTGAGCTCGAGGGCTAGTGCACTGGGATTCGCAGGCAGAGGGATGTTTAAATGCGATATGAGAAGCTATAAAAAGAATGAAAGCAGTTAATTTGATAATGAAATCAGATGTTTATTCTATTCTGAATCAAAACTGACTTGATAGTCACTCTGGAGGTAATTAGAGTCATAACGCGGTTGCTTTAATAATTACGGTATTAAATGATCTAAATGTAAAGTACTACCCAATAACTATTTCCAGACTACTAAATGTTTAAAAACGTGTCAAAGTTGTCGACACAATATGAAGTTTGGAAACCGGGTTTTTCAAATACAAAGAAAATAATTATTCATCTGAGAGATGCATGCCTAGATCGATTCAAACACCTTTGAGAAATGTCACACAAAACTTGAGCGCACTATTTTTGCAGCGCAATCCCCAACGGAGATTGGATCTATGTAGATCAAATTTCAAATTAAGCCTCAATTGATAGGTGTTCTTCCCATATTCCATTTTATAAAAAAACACTGGTTGATAAATAAAGGCTTATTTTTTTTTACAGGGAGTAGCTAAGTTTGCACTCTGTACACAGTCTGATACGACCAGTTACGCCGCTTAACTATCGGTTACAGAATGAAAATCAAGTGATCAGAGACTATGCGTACCCCCCTTCTCCTAACTGTGAAAAACAATACATTTTAACAGTTTGACTTATTTTGACTGCACAGTATTAAATTTTGTGAATGAAGAAAATTTGACAATTCGGGTCGAATTAATTGCTTTGGCAAACCAAATCGTAAACAGTCATTGACGTAAGAATAGATAAGATTAATGTCATCAAAACAACGGTGATAAATTAAGGCAATAAAATGTTGTCGAATTAGTATTCACGATACAAATTTCTCCTATAAATTTTACGCTGATTTAAGGGAGGAATCAAACATCAGTGTCAATGCTCAATGTTGAATGAAATCACCAAACCAGTATGGTACTCGGTTAAAATGCATAGGCAAAATTGATATAAGACGATTGTGTTGTTAGTCTCTTTTATGGCATTTTGATTGATTTGTGTCAGACAAATAAGATAAAATTATTTTGAAATAGGCTTGAAATCATCTTGAAATCAGTGCCACCCTATTATATCCCCTAATCTAACCTAGACTAAATTCAGAATACTAAAAATTACTAAGGGTGCCATGCACATTAAAAGCATTTTATAGTATTCTTTTATTAGTGGGAATACCTACTCGTTATAATAACTATAAAAATCAGCTTCTGAAAGCCATTAGAGGGCTATTTTTCTTTGAGATTGACCTGGAAATTTTCATTACTTAATGACTGTGATTATAATTATAGTTTTCAATGCTAACACAAATGTTATCTTCTAAGTCAATATCATTTAAAATTTGCAAAATCTGAAAGCATTAAAGGCTGTTTAACTGGACAGAGAATGTATCCTAGATCCTCTCTCATGAGAAACTCGCACTTCCTTATTAAAAAGAAGTAACAAGAGAGGCTAGCCATCGACATTGTTAGATGTACGCCGATGGACGTCGATCTCGTAGTCTTTGACTTAGCAAAGATGCTTAAATATATAGCGCTACTTGGCACAAATATCTTGATATAATAAAATAGGGTGAATAGATACTGTGGAATTCAAAATATCAGTATCTAACCACATTTTACAATTTTTTAGTCAAGGGAATTTGAGTGTGATTTACTCCTCTCTGTCTATCTAAACTATTGTAATTGACTTAATATACTTAGATGCGATTGATTCAAGAAGTGTTCTCTCTGATGTCTTATGAAATTTTTCGTGCATGCAATAATTCACACATCACTTACCATACGGAGATTTTCAGCTGTAGTACGCCACAACTCATCGTACTGCTGGACCTGAATGTGCGGATTGATGACCTGAGGAGAAATTCTATTTTCGTAAGAGGAGGACGTTGACTGACGGGAAGAGGAGGATGGAATTATGTTATTGTCGTTGTAATATTCATATCTGTGTGATAGGTCCCCATTATGCATTATCCGTTGGGCGAAGTGCTGCAGAGTTGAACTTACCTACATGAAGCAACAGATTGTTGGTAAGATAAAGTCTCCTGAATACAAAGAAATTCTACTTTAAGTACTCACGGAAAGCAAGTGAACACGAAGACTAGTAGGAGAAAAGGGCGGTACTGAGTAGTAAAGAAGTGGTCAGGATATTAATTAAATTAAATTTAAGATGGATCGGATGGATGGATTAATGTGTATGTAGCATATAGGGAATGAAGTGCAAAAGATCCGAAAATCTCAGAAAGAACACGTCTTTTCCGGATTATGTCTTGATATATCGTCAAGTTATAAGTGTGGGAGGCCGGTTGAAGAGGTTACCATGTCTAGAATTCAGGTATCTGGACATGATAGTTTATAGTTCATGGCGTTACATCTTAGTGTTCAAAATTTCGAATTTCGCGGTTTGTTACCTAGCTTCCTGAATGTGTCAATGTCCCGAAATTCATGATTAAATTGTTCAGTCTATATCTTCGTTATAGCTAAAGTACTATTGATATTGCTAGTACTACTACGGCGCTACTTGATACTTTATATTTATTAAGCTAATAAGCGATTCCTTTGAATTCCAATCATCTTGGGACTCTGGTGAGAAACTCAATGTCCTACTTCTAACGCTTTTGACCCCTTTTAATTATCACAGATAGCCTTGCTGCTCACTAAATGTGTGGCAATGAATACTGAGCCCAGCTGAACAGACCGCCAAGCCACAGAGCCACTCTCATCCCCTCTTCCTGAGTTTGGACTAATTTACACCATTTACGCAGGCTAAAAGCTGACTAATCTTCTAGGTATCATTCTGTATAATTTTACAGTCAATGACTAAGTCGATCCTGCAGTATGTAGGATACATTCTAATTAAAGCTGTGTATTCATGAATTGATGACTTAATGTGTACACACGCATACGCGCGCACAAACACGAATTGTCACATGCCCAGGTAGATGGTTCAAGTTAAAGGGAAATCAGTTGCGGAATATGACGGGTTTAAGGAGCTTTTCAGCATTTAATTAGTAGAATAGCCCAAACATTTCTCTTCGACAAATATTCATCTAATGAAGGTCAATTAACTTAAAAATAACCACGAAATGTGACTGTGATAATTTAACTGCTAGGCGTAGTAGTAATCGTAGTTTTCATTAAATACAGCAAGTGCCTTGAAATAGGGAAGGAAACTATAGATATAGCACTTCAATATATCTGAGCTGCATTAATTTATACCAGCGGATGGTGATGTCTGTTTCATCTTCACAGCGACTAAGATTTGCAGTCAGTAAAAATTGATCAACTGAGCCATAATCTAGATAATAATACCTCTTTAAATCACCTTTAGGTTCATGGTTTCCTCACTGGATGAACTGGTACATTAAACTACAGTTGCACTGTATGTTAATTAACTGCTCCTACAATGATTAGTCACCCATACTAAACCGTGGGTAATCTTGGTGCCTAAACAAGGCTTAGAGACTTTTTGGATTTGGACAAACAGTTAGAAATACCATGAATCCAGAGAAGCATAATGCCTATTAAAATGCGTTTAACCTTGAGGTTACTTTAGACTGATAACGAAACAATACACTTCAATGCATGGCGCTGTGAAAATTTTATTTCTTATGAATTACATTTGTCACCTAAACCCAATAATGCGACGGACTTGAACTATTAAGCCGAAATATTACCATGGGCCCATTTCAATAGTATGAAAAAATGGCATTAAACCCTAACCAAAACATAACACACTTGCCTTGGTTTTCTAGGCAATTTCATAGGATTTACCCTGTTATTAATAAACTCCTTGTTTCTAGTAAAGACTGGGTCCTAAAAAAGGCTCACTTGAACTCTGATTTCTCCCACTCTCCAAATTATGGACTTAAAATCTTTTCATTATAAAACACAGGCATCTTTACGTAGGCCTAGATTAAAATTGTCATATCTTTAAATAAAATTTCAAATGCATTCACTCATTTAGAACCCATAATTCTCAAATAAATTGAAGAAAGACAGATTTTGACATTTGGAGACAAACGGTGGGGGCCCTTGATTGGGAACTTGTAGAAGATTATGCTAACATTCATTGGCGTTAACCATTATGAATTGTTGCACTAAACACAAAACAGATTTTAAAGTAAGTCGGAAATACATTTTCACCATATACTTTATCCAAGGAAGCCATCACACAACTTTTAGGCTTGTTCAATTTGAGATGCATCCATAGTTCTCTCCTATCATATGAATTAAGACTAAGATTTAAAAGAATATCTCTAGAATAAAGGAATAGTAATCAGTTCATATTTCACTCTCCTGCCCCTCCCTTTCTAACTTTTTCCTTTGCTAAGAGTTTTGGCTGTCTAATTTTTATCGATTGATTTCAAAAAGCTGCCTTCCATTAATATAACGAGAAAGTAAGTACTTAAGCCCCTAACAAACTTCCTTTTACAACGAAGTTCAGATACTTTTCACTTACTTTTGGATGAGCTGCTGCTCCCTGTCCATTCTTCAAGTATCTGTGTTGTTGTTGTTGTTGTTGTTGTTGTTGATTAGATATCATAGCAGTTGGGGGAGGAACAGGCTGACCAGGCCGTGGATTTAAATGCATGGGAACACCACCAGAAGGGGAATTCGGAAAGGCGATAAATGGAGAAGCGGTGTGACTTCGAAGATGTGGGACAGGAAGATCTTCACAGGAAGAGTCTGTTGAAAGTTCATCCTCTGAGTCGTCTGTCAAATATCCAGTAGAGGCTCTGGTTGTCTGACGCTGAAGAGTGGGAAGCTTAGTGTCTTCTACTCGCCAGACTTTCGACTGTAAATAGGTAAAAAAATTGATACTATGATGAAGCTTTTAAATTCAGAGTTTATAATTCATGCATCCGATTTCTTTTCAGCAGGAAATTACTACCTAGTTTTAACGAAATGTTTATTATATTTCGGTCTGACATACCGCCCTATTTTGGATCGGTTCTCCATTTTCATTTGTGCAGATAGATATACTATCGTTTGACCGTGTCTGCACCAATTTCTCAAATTCATTTCCCTGGATGTGTTCCTATTAAATGCAAGGGCGTTCTAATTGTATCGATTTTAACTAATTGTATCTATTTGGTCATTCCAACTATGTTCGTTTCTACTCCATTCTGCTATATATAAATGGAATACGAACTCTTCAGTTTAGTCCTATTCTTCAGTGTTGGTCTGTTATAAAAGTACATTCTTGATTTATTTTTCTTCAATATATTCTGGTCATCATTCGGTATTTAATTCAATTACATTTTTATCCTTATTCAAGGTAGATTATCTTTGGCATTTGGCAACTCAGTTTCAATCTCAGAACTTAGTTAAATCCAAGAATGTAGATTATTATTGCTAAAATAGGGGTATGTAAAAGCGCTTTGTAGTTGACTTGAGAACTAAACTTTAGCAAGCACTGAAAAAAGAACATCCCATAATTCATGTTAAAATCCTTTAAAGTGGAAAACTTGTCCTTTGCATGAAAGTACCGATACAGTCTTGATGATTCATGCCAAAACATGTTTATTGTAAATGATTGAAATTGTTGTATGAATGCAACATTTGTATCCGGGCTAAATCAATATGCACTGATATGAAACTAAAATTAACAATCATGTTTTCCACAGGATGATGTCGGTTTGGCTGAATAAAAAATTATGCGATATTTCGAAATAGATTATTTATATGTATCCTACAGACCGTACCAGAACATAACGGAAAATATGCATGGCAATAACCATGTTTTGTTAATCGCCTCAAATAAATCCTAAATCACATTGCAATACTTACACTCTAGGGCCTAGTATATGCATGTCTAATAGATCGCTAATATGGGGCTGTCGTCTCTGGTATTATTGTACATATTTACTTAATTAATCAGAGGTTTTCTATGGCTTCTGTGGTCCCAAATCAGAGAATGAAATGTTCCTCCTCCGATATCGCACACTTTTATATAACTTGAACACAGACTAACGGATTAGCAAATAATATGGAAGGACACCATTTTAAATCTATTTCCTGAAAACAATAATCGATTTTGTTCTTTCTACCCGTTGCGTATATTTCTCTTCATCATTCACATATTCTGATCTGCCTACCCGGCAACACAAATAATATCAATTCGGTTAAGGTTTCGGAAATTCTTGATAGGAATAAAATGTGTCAGCATCTTAAGATCCTAGACGCTTGATTTAGACAAGATTAAGTGTAATCATATTTAAATCAAAATATTACCTTAGTAACTGGCATAAAAAAACAATAGGCCATTCGAACAAAGCAGTTTCCTAATTTTGCCACTTATAATTGAAAACAAATCATGAATCACACGGCAACTCATGGTTATTCCCCGGGTGCATCATTTGCATTTTCTTGATTATCATTTTCTCTTTCCCCTATCTGCTACATTTTTTCAACGCTTCTTCAGCAAAATAACACATAACAATCTTGTTATAGTATCCTACGAGGTAAACTGACTGTAATGAAATTTTAGCATTGTGCAGAGATAGAAAGTGTTCTGTATTTGGTAGTGAATATTGTCCTTTTCAAATAAGGATAAATAGAATTGCGGATATTTGGCAATAATATCTATTAATTAAACAATAAGTATTAGGCTTTACCTAAATCCATTTGACTTTGGTGGAGGAAAGGCATCCTAGAGCCCCTCCAATGAGAAAAGTGCATTTTGCAATCACGTATTAACCAAAATTATCGAGTACGGTTAGTCATATGTATCTCTGGCTGTACACAGATGAGCATTAATCTAGTTGTTTCAGTTCTAACAGGTGTACATGTTGATCACTTCGTCATTGACACACAGAGTAGACATCAACCGAACTCGAATTCCAAATAGCATATTAAGAATAAAATTATAAGTTTCCCAGCCAAAACAAGCTCAAAAATGAGTAATGATTACCCTTTCCCGTAACAAATTTTCATCCAATCTTAGAGTCGACGGGGAAAATGATCTCTGAGATCTGAGAGATGGCCTGTTTCTGTCGGTCTGTCGACTATCTACTGATCTTCGAGGTGTTAGAGGGGGTATCTCTCTGACTGGAAGAGGGGGTGGAGGTGGTGAGGGTGTATACATGATTTCCTCTGAGCTCACCGATCCACCACCTTGCAGTGATAATCTAGCGCGTCGTGGAGGTGGAGATGGGGTTGTTCGACGAACGTAAAGTTTACTTCGTCCCATGTTAAGGAGTGGGGAAACTGTTAAGAAAACAAAATAAGTACGTACTTAGCATTCATGACTGTGGTATATTAATTAGAGTCACACTTATTATCATCGGCTCTGTGTGTTTCTACGCTCCCACTCCCCTCCCCCCTCTTTCAAAGACACTATGTACTATCTCCTTTCTCCCTGCCTCCCTGAACTTACGACCTTTGGTTATTGTTATAACCTTATTAGCCTTAGAATCGGAATCAATGAGAGCTGAATCACGCGTGGGATTCGCCATCTTCGCTCCTTCTCTGACCATTTCCTGCAGCTTCACGTTGGGTGTTTTCCTTCATTAATTTTAATAGACGGGTTCTTAGTGATAACGAAGGTTTCTTTTGGAATTCAGAAATTAAAATAAAACATCTGAATTGTTCTTTCGGTAAGATGCCGAAGCTAAATTAACCACAATGAATTTTTCCAACGCCTGTAAAGTCATATAAGTCCTCATTATGCTCGATCACAAGTTCAGGCAGTTGAAGCAAGCGTTGAAAAGGGAGAAGTTCTGGCCAAAAAACTTCTACAATCTGTACAATTTCACAGTAACTGAGTTCATCGAATTGCTTGGGCAAAACGAATTTTGAGTAATATCTATATTCGACAGTATTCAGCTTCCTGACAAGGAAATGAACTTTTCCCATTTGGTGAGATTCACCGTGAACAAATTTTTGTGTTTACTGAACTATGATTCAAAGAATTTTCCTAATTTGGGATCATGAACGGACTCAGAAATATTTTACCCACATCTTCGGCAGCTGCAGAGTCGGGAATTTCAACAGATGCGGAAGTTTTTATAGAATAAGATGAAGGAATAGAGGACATAGATGTAATAGGAGAAAGTGCGTGTTTAGAACCATCAAACTTAGCTGAAAGAGCTTTTATCCTTGCAGATAGACTCTTGAACATCTCTCATGATTGTTGAGAGACTCGTGAAACTTTTGGTTTCGACATTGTACGAAATGTCGGAGAATTTAATTATTGCTCCTCGTCACTTGTTATTAACCCAATTAGCCTCCAAAATGCCCACAATTCCCCGATTTAAATAATAAAACTAAATTAAACAAAGTTTTTTTCCACATCACGTCCAATAACAGCCCATGATTTAAAGTATTTGAATAATTATGTAAATTGCAAATAATTAATAATAAATCTGATAAAGCTGCTGCCTCAACTTCCTTTTTTGGATAAAATTATTCCATTTTATGCAAAAGTTATCGATCACTCTTTATCCTTACACTCTACGTTCCCAAAAACAGAACTCAGACCCTTTGGGTGTGGCCTGTCCATAATTAAAGTCTCGAAGTAAGACTTGTTACTCTACTTCTCCGTAGTTAGCCATTTACTAAGGCGGTCCAGGATATAATATTAGCCCATTTCACTACTCCAACTCAAATGCCTTTAAAAGCATCTATATATGGGAAGCAATAAAGTAGTTCAATATGGAGAGAAGGAGAAAAAGTAGGGATGGAATCGAAATAAATAATGAAGTTGGGGTAACAGAAGTCCTACTTGCCTCTAATTCCAGATGAATATTTGTTAAATTTCTCATAATGGATATAGTTCACCTTATCATGTTGTAATTTTCGAAATTTGACACTAAGGTTCCCAAGAGAGGTTTCATTTGCATTGTAATCAGAGCTTGTTGATCAGTAAATTAAAAGTCGGCATATGAGCTTCTAGTCATCACCAAGAGCAGCTAGTTGCTACTAGGCTATTACTTTCAATGTGTTGGTAGCAATATATTTTAGTTGATTTTAGTTTATTTCTTTGAGACATTAGATATTTGTTAATAATAGTCTCTTATCTAGGTCTAGCACTGAAGACAAAAATAAGGGACCATGTCGATCATTAATTCCCTACTGAGAATAAATATTGATTTGCTTGAAATATTAAAATAAAATGCAAGTACTCTAGAGTGAAAATTTGCGTTGCATTTGACGTTGAACTGATTCTACTGCACTTATAATTTTGAGTATTTTTTATTCTGCAAACTTCCCATTTAAGTAGAGGCGTCTTGGTATCTATTTTTCAATTATTTAACTATAAAAAGTTCGTTTTAGTGACTTTTTCGATCATTTTTAATCAAGAAATCCTTTGGTGTCAGCAAAAATATTCGTTACTTTAATTATTCTGATTTACTTAAATTCTTCTTTCCACAATAATAGTCGGTACATTTTGATTAAATTAATAAAGTAACTAATTCTTCTCGTTATGTTTATTCCTTCTTTAAGTTAATTAAATTTAAATTTCATTTCAGAGTCATCATATGACAGTAAATATCTATCATATAAGACCATTGGTAAAAGTAAAACCCCCTCAATTTAGCTTAATGACAAAAAATCCCAGAGTATGAATATACAAGAGGAGGGTACATAAAAACGTTTTCAAGTATACGATCATAAAAAGTGACAAAAGAAGAAGAAATATTACCATCACTCACAATTATTGCGAGGCGGGGGCATAGGCCTGTCATAGTTTTCCGATGTGAGCCTGCGACGTTCCATTATTATTTTCTAACAAAGATAACAAAAAGGACTGAGAGAAAAAGAAGTTGGGAGCCAAAAACCAACTTTGTGATCTTATGGACTTGTTTATGGTGCAATGTGTTGCTGCGCACACAAGGTACAAGCTTGTTTAAACAGATACAACATGCCTTCACATTCTAGCCTCTCTCAGTGATTTCTTATTGGTGCGAACTCCGACTATTACTTAAGTGCCTCTTGATGTGTGTTGGTGTATATGAGTTCATGTGTTAAGTGGTGATGAATTGAAAATGGCTAATTGATTTGCACTCAAACAATTTGCGAACAGATTAATCACCTCCTTTTATCATGTGATTTCCCTATTAGTGTGCATCCTATTTCTTTCGGTCAATAACGCTTGGGATGATATATATCTACAATGAATTAGCAATTATTTAACTTTTCTATTAAAATAAACTTTGAGACTCAAAAGAGGTGAAACAGAAATTTTATTCGATATTACGTGTATTTGAGAGTCTAATTTTTAAGGTTTTCGCGTATATCTTTGCTGAAGAACAGAAAATCAATAAACTGATTAGTAATGGAAGCCAATCAACATATGTAAGTTAATTGACTGACTAATAAAACATGAATAAATATGTGAGAAAGTGCGATCGCGTCACCATGGGTTTGAACAGGAATTGTGACCACAATGCATGCGCCGAATTAAGATGTTACTACTGAAGTTTAATAAGTATTTAATCGTTAATACAAGATCTTATAATATAATCACAGAAAATTAGAATTTGGAGCCCAATTTATGTTTTTGAAATGGAAAAATTTGTAAACACCAATAATCATTTACTACAAAGACCAATTGACTAGGATTATTTTTTCCATAATTAAAAACACACCAATGAAAAACAATACAAAAAGCGTAAAAGGTCTACAGGAATACATTTTCCTTAGCTTTGCCGATTATTGTCTACTGCGTTTTCCTGTCTAACAGCCACAAACAGAAGGTAGTGATTAATTCCCGTATTTGCATAAGGTACATAATGAGAATTATTTTTGTTCTTTTGGTGAGTAAAAGGGACCTGTGGCATTTGAGAAAGAGACAAAAAAAACACTGACGACATGCAGTTTGGCAACAAAGAATTTCCCGTTTATTCAAAGCAGTGAAAATACTGTTCATCAGTCCATCTATTGGGATCTTTTTTATTAATCCAAACTTTATCTTGAAAAATGTCACTTTGGTTTAGATTGTTAACTATTCATTTAATTCCATCAGTTAATATTGTCCAGATGATAGTATAATTATGAAGAATTATCAAACATTTTCCCTTGACAAAGTTAATATGTTGTTTTATGTTTTCTCTCCATTTTACTGAACAATACTTAGAATCTATATTGTTTATATGAACTGACTGAACTATTTTGAACGCTGTACATATTGATAATTATTGAATTGTGATAAGAATTTTGCTATAACGAGAACTTGCGTCTTCTCCTTGTCTGGCCGGGAAGTCGGCTAGTAAATCGTTGCATTATTAAATTTCGGTTTATGAGTAAAAGCAGTCAAAGTGTAAGATCAGCCTACATATCCACTGCAGTGAAACAAATATCAGTATAACTAGTCAAACTCCTCCTCTTCTGAATGTGCTACTGACAACTATACAACTCCCCCTCCAATTTATGACTTTGGTGCGAAATTACAAGTGATCATTTGCCTTTAAATAAACTTTGCGATTAATTCTGTCAATCTGATTAATTACAAAAACGTATGAAATATAAATATCTGTAGGGAGGGAACCGCTTTCACCTCTTTATTCGCTATAGTTTCACAGGCGACTGTGGGAATTACAGAATATACAAACCTTTTTTGGAATTTTTCCCTTAAGAACTTGGTCTATGGATCAATAATTAACTACTGTGATTGATAATTATATTATTAAATATATAATCCTGTTGCAATATTCTATAAGAATCCTATTGGAGGTTTGCATTATTTTGCGTCAGAAATTAATTTTGCGATACTTGGTATTTACGAGCCGAATTAAAATGTCATTACGTTTTGGAATCAACTAAAAGCTGTATCATCTCCGGGATTTAAAATGAGTTAAGAAATCACAGATTTACTTACTTTGAAATCATAGTTTAGCAAACTAACGAATTAACAATGGAAATCACCTGCCATATGCTTCTTAAATGAATTTTCAAATCTTGAGAATTTTCCATTCAACTGAGTTCGGAATAGATACATAATAATTATCTCAAACATTTGCGGTTAAATATTAAAAAATCTGTAGTTTGATCACCATAATTAGTACTGCAAATCTTCCAATAATTTCTCATGAACCCTATCATGCGCGATACATTTCCTTTGTGGAATTCATGCAAACTCATGTTCCCAGAACAAAAGCTAGAATTTTCTCAAATTTTTCACCTAAAAAATAACTGTCCAAAATATTTCAATGGAAAACATTAGAGACCTCTGAACCTCCCTTTCTTCTACCACCATACCAAGGTAACAGTTACAGCTATGCATCTTCCCATCCAACTCATATTTAGGACAAAAGTTTTAACTAAATGGCATTGACTAAATTAATTAACTCTTTACAATCAACAGGCCGAAGAAGATGGAAAAACACAAATTCTCCTTGTTATAGTGAAAGCTCATTAGAGTTCAATTCGAACTACGTACAATATAACGTAATTAATAATAACAATAATAAAATATCAATTAATATTTTCAATAATAATGGGGAGAGTGCAATAAACCGAAATATTAATTTAATAAATATTCATAATTATACTTTCACCTTGACAACCCTGAATAACATTTTTTCACTATTCAAATAGCAGAAACTACTACTATCATCAAGTTGATAACGTGCAATTTTGACCTGGTTCATCAGCATGAAGCCTTACGGCTAAAATTAATCCGCTTTATATAAATGAAATTGAGAAGAAAGGGAAATTCTGTGTTCAGAAAATGAGATCTATTAGATGGTCATCCCGTAGTCATCTAAAAGAATGATGAGAATTACCAAATAGAAACACACTTTCAAATTACAACGGATCTTTCGAGAATATCATCAAAACGTGCAGACGTCGAATACATGATATTAGATATAGTAACTATGTGCTAATGTCGACCTACCACGATGCGCTTAAAGATTATAAAAAACGGAACTTGCTTCAGACACATTTGAATACATATTCTCACAATACTATTGAACAAAAGCTTTCAGGGCCATTTAGTCATATAACTTGCAATAGCCGATCACCTGATCAAAGATCAATCATTCCCAGTTTTATCACATATTTTTTATCTAGTTTTCTCAGTATAATTAATAAAGGGTTATCGTCAATAATTTTTCATATTCATTTCAGAGGAATTATTCTATTAAAATTTGTATTCTAGATAGGTCAGATGTATAGATGAGAAATTAAACAAAACAGATTGCATTGCTCTTCTTAAAATATGACCAAATGAGAATTTTGGTATCCGAGCTCTCACTGTCTGATCGCATGATGAAGTCCTTTTGAGACACGGCGAATTTTGCATATTTAACCTCTCCCTGGTATCAAGTGTGTCGAAACAAGTTGTAATTGACACTATATAATAGGATGTGATCTAACGAAAACAAGTTCTCTCTGGAGCCTTCCGGGTCTTTCGTATATAGTTTTCCATACGTTACAGTAGCTTCTCAGTCTAATATACCTTAGTTGTGTTTAAAATATAAAGCGCTTCCTTTATACAAGAAGCAGAATGGCTACAGAGCTACAGTGCGTAAATATTGCATGATAAGAAAAATCAATACTGCCTTACAATACCGCCAGAGAAGACTGATTGAAAATGGTTTAAATATACAAATTTTCAAGGTCGCTTTTAGGTTGTATGAGTAATCAGGTAAAACCCATTCATTTTGGACCCCACCCAACAATGACTCAACTGGCAAATGTGTACACTTTATTATTCCACTGATCGAGAGGCAGGACCGGATACAGAAAAGTCCATTCGCAGTAGTTGTAAAATAAGCAACAAGTTCTTAAGAGATTTAAAAGTAGCTCTTCAAAATATACGGAGATAAACGAAAGGAAGTCAATAAAGGTGATAGTGGACTTTAGTCTGTTATTAGCGAAGGACATTCGATTTAATCCCCCTTTATTTTTGGACCATATCCAAATATTAACCTTCAATTAACTTCAACAAAGATTTTGACAATTTATTCACAGGAATGATTAATCGAGAGCTTTGAAAGGACATCGGACGACAGAGAATCTTGACTTATTTTCTAAATGATAGACAATATGTAGTCGTGAATGAATTCCTTATCAGAATTAATATTCACTAAACAGTCTCAATGTTGGATTTATAAAATGTTTCCCTTTGTTTAAAACATTTAAATTGCAAACAATATTGAGCTTGTCGGACGTACACCAACCAAAAGTTAAATCATCAGTTATTCTCTTTTGTTTTTTTGTTATGAAATGACATGTTTCCGGTAATAAATGTTAAATGGTTTATGTCATCCTGGGGAACGTTCTTATGTCAACAAAATAGAAACTCAATCGTTATCCCTGCTGAAGAGATAATATTAGGAGTTTCATATCAATTAAAACTTTTATTTCGGGACAATATTAAGTTAATTAACTTCGACTCTTTGAGACGATATTAATCAGAGCAAGCTACAACAAATCAGTTGGGCGAATGCAGTGTTAATAATGCGCATATCAAGGTGCATGAAAAGGAGACTAGACGCTCAATTTCTGCCGTAAATATGTGGTCTATAAATATTCTCTCTTCTGTGAGCTTCCTACCGCTGAAATGGTTATTGGTTCACCATGGAAATGCTTAACTGCCAGACCCAATATATTCAAGTGAGAAATCTGGAATGAGATTGAATTCTTCTATTAGTTATGACGTTGTTCATGGGGTCTTTTTCCACAGATTTAAGACAAACTAAAATGACTTCTGAATAGAAGGGAAACATGTGAAATATAATCTTAATTCTACATTTAAGACAAAGAGAAGGCCTAAATATAATGAAAGATACTTCAAGGCTGAACTGATAGACTAATATATAAGCTCCATTTAAAAACTCTGTTAGAAAGTTCAGCCGATTATACGCAAACAATCGCCAAATCACCTTTTTCCATTTATTCACTATATTTACATGATTAGGTATATTGTGCTAAGTATATAAACTATCACTTTACTGTAAATCATCTGAGATAAGTGCTGAACTGTTATGTGAGACACTGGAACATTAATTCTTACGTAATCTCTAACTGAAATAAGTTGCTTCGTGCTAGCTGCAAATCCCCGCTTAAACAAATTAACAGTTCTTAAACTCTGAGGTTGGGGATAGAACCATCATTCAAGATTTTAAGCTTGGTCAATTCCGAGTACATGCCTTTTTCTGCTATCCCACAAATTTGAGATGATTATGATATGCGGAATTATGAAAACACAGAAGAATGCATATTTTTCTTTCAAACCTGTATTTTGTGCAATATTTATCCAGTATCCTTCAAATCCAGGCCCATACCAAATACTTCAGGTCATGCATGTCTTTTGGACAAAGAGGCACTAGGCTTACCTACAAATTCATATAAGATATTTTTATTTCCTGATCCTTTTTTCCTCTGTAGATGCTATATCATAAATCACATATCCATATTATTATCTCTGATACGGTATTTTGACCAAGTATTTTAAAATAATTTCTTACGTAAAAGAGACAAATTCTCTAGCGTGAATCCTCGCATAAAAAGAAGAGTTAAGGACTGGAAAATTTCGTTAAATTTTATTACCAATAATACGGATCACAAAATACGGTGATTTCATCTTACTATAAAGAAAAACGCGCACTTCCCTTTTATTCTAATTCCTTAGAATAATACTAATCAATGTGGGCTGACTAATTTGTTTTCCGATTGTCAAACCTCTAAGTGACTTTAACTCAAATGGCAAATATTTAGCTACTGTTTTCACCCATCTGAACATTTATAAAAGTCTGAGAGAGCAGGAACGAAAATCATTTCTAAACCCCTACACTAAAAAGAATGTAAGGGTAAAAAACAGGGACCGAGAGACTATGGTTTCAAAGCAAATACAAAAGTATGCAAGTGTGTGCTTACCTCTGGCATATGTAAGTTGTCTCGATATGAGGAGTGAAGGCTATTTTGGTGATTGTTATTTCGTAAACTCCAGGAATTATAGGATTGGCTCAGCTCAAGGTTGCCCTTGGTCTGGTTGTCATTTTCGTCGTCCGAAAGGGAGGTTAATGAGAGTGTGGAGTCGTGACCACTTTCCGTTGCCATGACAACGGGTTCGTAGAATTCCGGCAGGTCATGCAGTTTCCTGAAAAGGTGCCTTTCTGAATAGTCTGATTCGCTCCTGAAGGAGAGAAAGAAAGTGGACTAGTGATCAACGCGCGCCCTAATCTAATTATTGATTCTGTTCGGCGTTGACGAAAATCGATTTTTGTATGTTTAAGCTAATAATAAAGGGAATATTTTAAAATAATTTAGTGGGTGTAAATTACTGACTTTTTAACAAATTCGCAGCAAGTGAAAATCAATTTTATGCTACTAAACTTAAATATAAAAAGAGGCTATTCTTCAGAAAAAAATATCATGCTATTTAAAAATGTCAAACCATTTTTCTGATAATGATATGTTATAGAGTGAAAGGTAAAGAGCAGGGAAGTCTCACTTACAGTTCCCGGTATTTCGTATTGAATTTCTTGATGTTTTTATGTCCGATTATAAGTTTTGAAAATGTTCTTTATAATAAGCCGAAAAACTGAAAAGATTTATGAGTCTGAGAATGAGATCAATAAGCAGTGCCTTTGGACTTAAAAATATAACCCATTCCCATGGATAAAATATCATTTGATTTAGGCGTTCATAATTTTAAATCAGAGGGATTTAAAAATAACTGAAATATTGCAACAGTAACACCGATAACATGAAATTTTTAATCAAATTCAGAAATTAATAGAAAAAATTTAGCGTTTTTACAAATTTAGACATTGTGAATTCTTTTGGGTTCAAATCTGCATCTTAATCTTAGTGTCCTTTTAGTAAAAGAATATGAATGTGATACTGGTTGTCAAATTAAGAGTGATATCAAACGTCTTTAAGACCCGAATTAAGTTATTATATCCTATTACCTTTTAACTCTCAAAGACATGGGTTAGAATTCCAAATAAACTTACCATTCAAGGTTTGATGGAATATTCGAGAACTGTGAGTAAACAGCAGCCATTGCCGAGCTAGATCTTGATTCGATCAATGAGAGAGGAGATGTACGATATTGATCTGATTCCGTCACTTGTTGATATTCATGATTTGTGTAGTCTTCTTCGAAAATCACTCCTGTCTCATAGGGGTCATCTTCACTCAATTCTGTGCCATTGATGTTCCCTTCTTCTTCTTCTTCTTCTTCTTCTGGATTTGATGTCCAGGAAGAAGGGTGTTGAAGTGTGTCATCTTTGTTTGACAAAAATGATTGTTGTTCTTGGAAATCCTGATGCTGAATTTGGAGAGTTCTCTTTGGCAAAGGAGGTGGAGGTTGTATTACCTCGGGTTCGTTTCGATCAAGATAGGCTAGGATGTGTGCCAGGCCTCTAGATACTATCTAATGAAGAAATTTTACTTTAGGTTTACTTTCAATAATGCGTTTAATATTATCAGTCTGTCAATGATGGATACACTTTTTAGGAAAAATGATAGTGTTTTTTCGATTATAAAAGCTTTTAACTTTATAATTATCCTCAAATACAAGAAATTCGGAAGATTCGTCTTGTTACGTTTAATTAAGAAGCTCTCTTTTGGGAGCTTAAAACTATTCATAATTCTAATCTATTTGACATCAATCCCCAGGCAACCAAATGCTCTATCCATCTTATGGCATTTGATAAATTAAATTAATTAGAACATGGTAATAATGTGTGCCGGAAGCGTAGTGGTCTGTTAAGTCAAAGCTCATTAAATTTGTGCTCATCAGTGCACATTTGATGGTGCAAGTGGTCAAAACCATTGATTCTATTCGTCAAGAGAAGAGGTGGAGTACGAGCTTCTAAACAAAGCTACTGCAGGACAGCCTTTCTATATTCAGATCAATCATTATTTGAAGTTGTATTAATGTGGTTAAGAAATTTTTGTCTACGTTAAATATTTATGTTAATATTAAAACTTAGACAAAAACCTTCATGTTGGATACAACAGATGGGGAAAGGAGAAATTGGTCATGCAACCATCCTTATTTTTAGTGTTACCGGATGTGCATCTTCATGTAATGATTCCAAATTCAAGGCTGCTCAGCGAAATGAAGAGAAAATTTTTCCATGAATATAACCTTTGGTAGTAAATCGGAGCTGGAAAGGAACGTGAAAATACAGAAAAGCTAATCATAAAATCTCACAGAGCTCTCTTTTCAATGTTCTAGAAGTTGGAAGCTATGCGTTCATTTATCCAATTAGTGTGCTCTTTACCATCTTTAAATAGATGATTTGTTATTACTAATGTTAATATTATAGAACCGTTGCAAACAGTAAACATAGAAAATTATACCTCATATTTCAATTTTAATCTTCGAATTACCAACTTCCAACTTTTGAGGTATCTCACGCAATTAGAGTGAAGTTAATTCACGACGTCGGTTCATTTAACTTTTAAAGGTTAAATTCATATAATAAAGAGTATTCAAGGTAGGATATTTATCCGTTAGATAAGCTTTGATTTAAGACTTATTTCAATGATCGAAAATTTAGGTAAGATTTCAAAAAATACGACCAAACCCCTGTAATGATTTGCATATCAGACCCACACCCAAACTGAAGTTTCATCACTAATTTATTGCACCTAGATTATGTAACATTTAGTTAGTGAATGTGTCGCAAATTGTAGGATCTAACGAGAGTTACCAAATTGTTGGAAATAGTGAACCAGGTCTTGATTGTAGAAGTTAAGACTATAGCCAAAAGCTAACAACAGTACAACAGTTAGAGCAGAACACCAAGACCTGACTAGGCCAAACAAACCAAGGTGTGGAGTCAAGCGAGTAAGAGAGGGATGAGGAACAGAGGAAATGAGAGAGAAGCGTAGGGGCCGGTAACTGACATGCGTGTGTATCGAGCGAATGGAAATACAAAGACAGTTTATATGAATCCCTTGGTCAAGAACGCACGTGAGAATATGAGTGCAGCGCAGTTTTAATGAAACGGGACTATTATAGAAAGGGGGGAATCGATAAACGCACTTAGCCATGACAGATAGGGGCTTCGCAGATGAAAGACTGTAGCATTGCCATAGAGAATGTGAATAAGGAGTAATTTCAGAAAAGAAGAAAAAAGTCATCCTTCAAGTGAAAAAGACCGAAAGCGAATATATACACGACATGAAACAAGAAAAGGTAAGAATCTATTAAGCTGAGTAGTTTTTAATTGCTTTTTTTCTCAAATAGTCATTCGTCGCTTAAAATTCACTTCATTCGGTTGGTAGTGTGCATTATTTAATATAACTATCGATTTTAATTGGATATCACATTGACCTTAATATGATTACTATTTTGAAAAATTAGTTAGCAATTATGGTTAAAGGAAAAAACTAGTATTGGCGTCTATGAATCAGATCTAGACTTTGAACCCACTCGAGATAAAACTTCATAAAATGCTCCAAAGAGTCTTAAAAATCTGACGGCCTTTCAAAAATAAAATATTGCTTATTAATAAAACAAAAAAAGTCATTTAGACGCTAAGGAAATAATTCAAAAGTATAAAAATGGATTAA
This sequence comes from Hymenolepis diminuta, assembly GCA_900708905.1. Lineage (NCBI taxonomy): Eukaryota > Metazoa > Platyhelminthes > Cestoda > Cyclophyllidea > Hymenolepididae > Hymenolepis > Hymenolepis diminuta. The sequence goes on along the minus strand of CAADRB010000006.1, from coordinate 1,558,387 downwards.
AATGATATAACTTACGTTGTAAGGAGGAAATATAAGAGGATTTTCGGAAACCTCAAAATTTTCAAGATTTTCTAATTTCGTGAGAGACTTTGGTAGTTGGCAAATTTGATTATTTTGGCATTTGAAAGTAGTGAGATTTTCCAGATTGTGAATACCTAAAAAATAAAATGCAATTCAATCTCTATCATTAATGCGGGGACTGAGAATCAGATTGAACTTCTTACATATAGAATACTAAGAACAGATCAATTCTATAAGATAAAAATTCTCACATACCTTGTGGAATTACCGAGATCAAATTATGATCCACTTTCAATATCTTTAACGAATTTATATATATCAACGAAGAAATATCATCAATTTCGTTCAAAGACAGGTCCTAGATATTCTATTAATAAGAAAATCTTAAATCTACTAATTCCTCCAAATTGCTTAAAAGACTCCAGTCGGAAGGGATTGATCTTAAATTATTACTTGCTATTGATATATATCGCAAAGTTGTAAGGTGCAAAAGTGATTGTGGTATAGTTGATAATTTGTTTAGGCTGAAAATGTTTAAATAATACAAATTACCTTAAGTTGACTGACTTTATACGTCTCCAGCATTTCTTTTGGTCTGGAAAAGATCGCAAATAATTGCGAGAAATATCAAGATGCTCAAGATTAAACAAAACATTTATAATAGAAGGAAAGTCAGTTATATTAAAGCCCGCAAGATCTAATACATTTATAATTAAAATAAAATAACCTACCCACGCTTGAAATACTGTCTAATTTGTCAATAAACATATCTTTAAAACTAGCAAGTGCGTGATTATGATAGTTGGATGATTCAGATCTTTTAATGTTATCATATTTTGTGATTAATTCCTTAAAATTTACGGCATTGATGACATCACACATTATCGCGTGTATTAACAAAACCGCGTTTAGCTTTTATGACCTTGGTAAGTTAAATGAAAAATGATTTCCTGTTAAGGTGAGAATAACTGCATTAATATGAGTTTTCACTATTAAATTATTATAAGTAAATGTGTGAAATTACTAAGGCAAATTTAAATGCAACATACCTAGGTATTTACGCCCCTATATAACGATAAATAAGGTTAATAGTTGCAAACAATATAGAACTTCAAAGATTTCAAGTTGTAAATGTATTTAAATTAATGAAATAATTTTAAACTCATAGTATGCTTAAAAAGTATAACGATTTTGGGCGATGATTAAACAGGAGATCTTAGTAATTAGAAACTTGTTTAATTCATTCAGTTTATTTTTTGTGGCAGAAATTGCCAGATTTACTGTAATTACCAGATACAGCGCTACATAGACGATGAAATGCTAAGATATTATTTAATAAAATATATACGGAGGAAAAAAAACAAACGAAAAGAAGAGGAATACAAATTCAGATGGATGAAATGACGGAGATAGAATCTAGCTAAAGATAGGGAATTGTTGGGTAGAAAACTGGACTGCAGAATTTGGCCCATGTAGTTGTAGCGTTGACGGTTAAGATTGCCAAATGGTTTAAGGATGACAATGACAGAGTGGTTAAAAAGTAGTGAGGGGTCCCTCAAGCGTTTAAGAATAAGACTTTTGATGGCTAAGAAATTAGAATAGGGAGTTTTGTTGTCTGAGCCCTGTCAGTCTGAGTGCTTGTAAAACCTGATAATGTATAGTTGACAATAAGGACATTGCAAATCGATAAAGCGTTTTTATCTATTTTAAATCTATCAAATTAATAAACTCAGACAACATGATAACAGACAATCACATCCAATTTATATAAGTTCCATTCAAAAATATGGTTTCATTTACGCGTAGGCACATCATTACAATCATATCACGTTGGATAAATGTCTTCAGAATGAACTAAAGAAAACAACGGTTTATAGGACTATTTAGAACGTTTTTCAGTGTTAAACAATGTTGCCAGCTCAAAAATGTTGAAGGAGTTTCTTAAATGAAAACAAAATGAAAGTCTTCCCCAATTAGTAACTGTTTACTACTTCTGCTACTTTATCTTCCGCTACTACTAATCTCAACTAACCACAAGCCCTAATCTTTAGGATTTGACCTAATATTCCTAAAATAATACCCGAAATATTTCAGCCTCTAACCATTTAAATTTAAAACGCAAGAAATTTGAACATCTAAATTTAGATCTACATAAGATGACAAATATTAGCTAACTTTAACGCATTAGAGTTTTATCATATTAATTAATATGGATTTAATAAGCTCTAAGTAACGTACAACTTGAGGTATTTATATCATATCGGATTAATAAGAGCACCTTTGCCACTCCCAAGGCTCAATATATTAAGAGGCAACCATGTACTCCGATCTGAGAACATAGTGAGAAATAACAAATCAACAAATTCTATAAGCAAAATATGCATTTACCTAAAGTTGCGTAAAAAGATCGTAATTTATAACTTTATTTTTTCTAAAGTAATATGATCTGCTTTTTTCATTTCAAGTCGTTAGATCTGTTTATAATATAAAATTCTGTATGCTAATTTTCAAAACTCACTTCAGGTATAATTAGTAAGTATTGCAAATAATAAAATTACTTTTTATATTGGCAAAGTTATCTATTTTCTAGGATCTTAAATGAAATTATTCATAACCTAGAGCCATTGTGCTAATTGATTGCGTTCGTTTTTCACGCTTATAGTTTTAGCGAGTTCTATTTCTCATGATCTTCAAAATTTTGTTTATAAAATGATCTGCCCTCCTATTAAATCTTTTCATGAACTATTATTGTGGAAGCCAAAATTTACTTGCTTTCAGCCAAGTGGACTGGTGCCAAGTGATGGATTCGTGGAAGGTACTGAATTAAATTTGCTTTTTAATGTATTTGTACAGAATCGGGAACCCTGATAAGACCCAATAGGACGCCATCTATTGTGTTTTGCCATGATATGGCTGGTGGCTATCTTGAATATGATACTACTGATAAGAGTGTTCCCACTTTTCCTACTTACCGTTTTGTTCACTGGGATTTGATTGATACGTTTATCTATTTCAGTCATCATTTCATCACAATTCCTCCTGTTGCATGGATAGATATTGCTCATAAGTGAGTATACCTGTATCTTGTTTAACTGATTCCAGAAACTGTGTTAAGGTCTATGGAACTGTGATTATCGAACGCGATCGAATAAATCCCTGCCCGCAGTTCGATCAAATTTTCGGCACTGATTCGGAAGAAGTTGGCATCGGATATCCAACTCAATTTGCTAAAATTTTGAATGCGATCCGTCTACACTATGGCTTCGAGGGATGGTTGATAAATTTTGAAAATCGATTCTTTGATGTACGTGCTTACTTAAATCCTAGTTATGTTTTATCTAGACTTCCGATAGACGAATTTTTCAAAGGGTTCTACATTTCCTAAAATGTCTCAAGAGTTTGGGTTCGGAGGTAATGTGGTATGACGCTGTCACGCAGGACGGTCATCTTAACTGGCAAAATTCTCTCACCGAAGAAAACATTGCGTTCTTTCATACTGGTTTAGATGGAATTTTCCTCAACTATAATTGGGATCTCGAACTACTCAGATCCACCCAAAATCGGTGAGTCCCTCAGATGAGAAAAATTTGGTTTATTGAATAATATATGCGATCAATTTCCTTTTTTTAGAGCTCGAAGCTCAGACGAATCAATGAAAATCTTTGTCGGGGTCGATTGTTTTGGCCGGAGTTGCCCAGGTGGAGGTGGTTTTGACACCTACAAAGCTCTAGAGCTCATTCTTAGTGCTTCGGTAGGACTTTTTTGCTAATTTCTGATAAAAATATATGCACAGGAAGATAGACCCAATCGTCCTTTATCTGTGGCCCTTTTCGCTCCTGCTTGGTCATTTGAAAAGCGGCTGGAATTGGATGAGAATGTCATGAGTGGTGACTTAATTTCTGAAGCTGCTAGTCTCATTGATCTTGACTATCAATTTTGGAGAACAATTAGGGAACTGATTCCCCGAATTCGAGCTATTGGAAATCCGTCTTGTTCAGCTCTTTATCGACCACTTTCTCCGTGGAATGGTAGACTTCATACTAATTTTTCTCTGGGTTTGGGTTTGTTCAAGGGAGGTGTATTTTCACCATGGAGTCGACTTGCTGAACAGCAAGTCAGTTTTATTTTATTTTAATTTTCCTCTCATTGACTTTTTTATTCTAATTTGTGTTAATTTCTTATTTTATGGGTTCTTCCTACTTGTCGTGGGCTTTCAAATGACTCCACTTACCTGTCCCCTGGCGACTGTTCTATTCGGGTTCGTTCATATTTGTTGTTTTTGAATTTGTGGATCATGCCTTTTTTTATATTATAGTTTGTACATTGATAGGAATAAAGGTGGAAATTTACGCGAACCCTAAACAGAACTTGTAAAAACTGTGATAATTTATTTCGTTTATTTGAATGAAAGGTCATATCAATGATACAATTTGGACAGGGAGCACGCAAAAGGTCGATGAGATTGGGGGATGTCAGTCTTTGAATCTTTATAAACTTAATTTTTAAGATTTTTGCACAAGTTCGGTTGAAATTTATTGATGGTGGCTTTTAAGAATGAGGGTTTGGATTCATTTGCATTTTCTTAATCCCATCTAGTCCAACTCTATTCGATTGCAGAAGGAAGAGTATATTCGAACTGATTTGGTGGTCCTGTCGCTCTCATCTTTAGTTACTGAGTCGTTGGTTGGTATAAGCTAGTGAGATTTTTTTTCTAATATTTTCTTCTTGCTATTCTACTTACTCTTCCTGCATATGTGTACCTGGGAATAAAATCTTCTAATTGCCGTATTACTGGCTAATCAGTAAACTTTCCAGCCTAATCTGTAGTGGACGGTCTAGATTAAGTGCCTACGTCCTCTGTATATTTTTTCGAATTCTGATGCTATTCATGTTGATCTTGGATAACCTAGATTATAAAAGTGACTTCGTGTCTCCATATCTTCCATAGTGGGATTGTAAATTGAGTTTCTGAATAAGAGGTTCTAGCATGCCTTTCCTTCTGTCCAAAATGAGTAAACAATTCCTTTTCTATATATAAAATGTGCATTATTGATACCTCCTGGTGTACGTCCACTTATTGTAAATGTAACGGTCACTAGTTGATACTGTTCGAATGGGAAAGTGGTAGAATGCGAATTTCTCATAATAACAGTTCCGCGATATCTTCCCTCTACTCAAGGTAAATATCGAAAAACACTTCTCTCGGTTGATTGGGACACTTTCCTCTTTGTGTTCTATTTATTGACGTTGTTAACATTTTTTTTCTCTTTAGATTAAGCCAAACTTCACGGATTATTTTACATCGGGAAATAGTCTGGTTGTAGATATTTCTCTGAGTACGGATCAGCTCTTGGAGAATTTCAATCTAGAACTCTTCCTTTTTCCGAATTTATCCCTCTCCAAAAATGCGACTCTATCGGTGATTATACAGTTTTCAGGGAATGTGGAGGATGTTTGCGTATTTGCACATGTTAGTACAGTCCCATGGGAGTCAGTGAATACAGCTGAGGAATATCCAGTTACTGGTGAACAGATTTTCAAGCATCGAGGTAGGAAAATTTTTTAACGATTTCACAGTAATAGAAATTCAATAAATATTGCCTTTTAGTATGTGGAAAAAAATGAATTCAAAGACGTAAAAGTATTTAACCCAACAATGATCGATTATTGATTTAATGCACTGGTTGTAATTATAATATATTATGACTTAGAATTGTTTCTTACTTTTTCCTCTGCATTATCGTTAATTCACCCAGAGGTGTACCGATTTTCCAACATTCACTTTATTAGCCCACATGTGATGTTAAAATTGATCGTTGCTACACTGTAAATATGTTCAATAATGGTGTGTAATTTGTTAGATTTCTCCTTGAAGTTCTTTGAATTCTTTTGTGTTCAGATGTTTTTCCTGCTCCTTCTATTCTATTATCATTAATCGAACATAGTTGTTTTCTTTAGAATTTTGGTTCAATTTAGAATGGAAGTTCGCGTTTGTCCTGTGTTCTGACCATTTTGCTGATTCGAGTGTCTGGCAGGCTCTAGACAAAGTTGCTAGATTTGGAAATCAGCTAAATTCGTAATGGGTTGGTTTGTAGATCCATGTTTGGTTTAGAGGGAATGCACACGTGGATTACAATATCATTAATATCTAAAATCTATCTACCAACCTTATATTTACAATCCTCGTATTGACTACCATTACTTCTAACATTAAAAATTTAATTCACTTTCCTTATTTCCCGCTTTAAGCGATAAACTACAGTATTGAAATTCCGTTTCCCACTAAATCTTGGATTTAGTATTCCTAACGAGACTGCAAACCTCATTAGATCTTCTTCCTACAGTGTTTTAATTCTTCGACTCGTATTAAAATCCACTTAAATAAGAAATCATTTCGTTTAGTCATTTATGAAACCATATGTAGATGCTTAACACTATTTCTGTCGTGGCATTAGGCTGGGACCGTAAGTTTTGGCTCTCGGTCAGTACACACGACTAAATTAAAGTTGGAGTGTGCCTTTTCACAAAGAAGGTCAATAGAAGGGCTTTCTTCAACAGGAACACTTCAATATGCTCATTCTGTCTTTACTCCTCATTAAAGTAATTTACTGTTCCTCGTATTTAGATGCTTTTTCTTGACTAAACTTTTCATGATTTGACTTTCCTTTGGTCAATAGCAACAGTTTTATTATTTATACCATGTTGATTTTTTCATTGTGGAAAAGCAACTTTAATCGGTTTGTAAGTCCAATAAATGGATAAAGGAAGGAGAGGAAAAGATGTTGAGATAAATTTAGGAGAGAGTAATGTTAACCTTAAAATTCTGTGAAATTAGCTTATGAATTGGCATGAATTGATTTTATCTTGTTGTCGGGCTGGGGCTGCGAGCTTGTTCCCGGCTAGTAAAACACGACTAGATGAAAATTGGTTGTCTGTTTAGATAAGAAATTCTGTTGAATTGGTTCTGACTGTATAGTTTGATAAGATTACTGGTCAATCTTATCGTTTTCCCCTTTCTAGTGACCAAGATAAGAACCCCCAGAGGTTCACTATGGACTGGTCTCTTGGTTGATATCGGATCTGAATTGAACTGTCTCACCGATGAAAAGACTGTGGCCTTTGTACGACGCATCGGTTTGCGATTTGCGAAATCTCCCAGCACTTTTCTACTTGGCGGGTTTACCCTCGTGGATCCTCAATCGTGCCTTTTGTAATCATTGCACTTATCTCGCTTTTTAGTTTATCTTATTTTCTTTTGTTGATTAATATACATCATTGATCATTTGAGATATTGTTCATTTTACGTTCTGTTTGAATGAAATGGTTGAGGTGACAGTGTATGCGCTGGATTGTAATTTGATTATTTCCGGAGTTTGTGATTGATGCTGTAGATTTCCACATCTTCATCCGTCGACTGTTTTCGTCGTCTTACTTGGTTGTCGACAGCCTTGATATATCGTTCGGGGATTCGCTGTCTTTCATCCTCAATCTGCCTGTCTCAGAAACAGGCTAATCCGCGCAGCAACAGGTAAAATTTGGATTCCTGAAATCTTACTTGAGTGAATGTCCATCTATGAGAGCGTTTGCCAACACGCATATCGGCTAGAGATATATCATCATGGAGCTCTGATAAGAAACCGGAGTTCTTTTTTCACATTTTCTAACCATTTACCATTCCGCTCATTGTGTGCAAAGGTGACTATCGAACCTGTGAACCCTGATCTTGCACACGAGCGTCTTATGTTATTTATAGTATCATTCGGACCATCTAATTGAGTCTTGCCCACAGGGTTATTTACATTCTGGTAAAACTATCTCCCTGAAGAAAATAGTAGTCATTTTCAGTTATTTTTTTTGTATTTTGCAACTACGTGCAACTTTCCCATAAAGAATATGTCTTGGCTGAACCGCACTTATATATTGTTACAAACTGAAATCGTGCGCACAGAGATCAATATGGGCGTTAATGGGAAGACTGAAACAGGGTTTAATCAGTAATCAAAACTCAAGTGTCTAGACGTGGCGGTTTCACTTTAACTTCTGGGGTATCTAATTTGTAAAGATTATATTTTAAGGTAATTTCTTTCCTAAATAGGCTACACTGATCAGAACCTATTGAAGAAACAGGCAAAGTCATGCGTATTTGTAGAACTACTCATGGGTGGCTAGAGTGTCATCTTAAGTTGTAACCTTGCAGTCAAGAAATCTTTACTCATATTCAGTCTTCATGCAATTACTTCTTATGTTGAATAAATTCTGAAATGGGTGCTGAACTCGGGACCCCTTAATAGACGAAATTGATGATTCTTGATTCACGTCCTTGTATTTGTCTTTATAACTTCTGGTTTGGTAAAAGTTGCCTTTTTCGTTCTTTCATACAGTCCCTCAATCGGTTTGGCAGCCAATCAGTTATTGATGCATGTTCCCCGTGTACCTCAGCATCTGCGTCGTGGTGAAGGTATAGGTGGGGGTCCGACAGGTCGAATGTCATGGCTACGACGTTGTGTCTCTGCTCTCATTGATGAGGAACGCATTGAGTTGCCCTGGCCAATCGCTATAGAGACACGACAGTATGCTGAGAGACTCATTCAAGAGGCAGTGCGAGCGGAACTAGCTACCACAGATCTGTCGAAATTACATAATCTGGAAGAACTGTTTCAATCGCCGTGGAATGAATATCCTGAAATTGTCTCGCTACTTGAACTTTCAGCTTTCTGGTTGCAGAAACCGGAACTTGTTATCAAATTGCTTAAGGTAATCTAGATGTATTGTATCGATTTATTTCGTTATTTTATAGAAGGATAGCAAATGACAGCTTACTGTCTTAGAGACTACAGAGTCCTGTTGACCTATCACCCTTCTAATTTCCTTCGATCCACACCACAAAATTAGATGGAGAATAGAGAGAGAACTTGGGTTGGAAGTTTTTATTGAGAATAGAGAGAAAGTTCAAGAGACTGGTATCGAGAAAGACCTGTTTGGGTGCGAATACGCAGGATGGATTAATGTGTCTGTATATCTAATGCTTTTGTAAAGCTGTTTATATAGAAGTGTTATAACTTATTTGCCTCCAAAATAGCCCACAAATGTCAGAACTCGGTAACAGGACAATATATAAATATAGAAGTCTTTTTACTCAAATTACTGCGATAAATAACTTTACACAATTATAGTCTATAGTAACAAAAGTGCAATAACATGCGTAAAATATGTAAAATTGTTCATTTTGTGTTTCTTAGATAAAAATTAGATTCTCAACAAGTTTTGGGAAGGCCATTCTGGATTAATTGACTGAAAGGTTAGTTGAGCCTTGACGACAGTGTTCTCAAAGTAATGTGAAAAGTCAGCCTATATTGACCGACCGAGTTGGGTAGTCATTGTGTCAACTGCCAAGAGATAAAAAAAATTTCTTTTTTGATATACGGGATGCGTATGGCATCTGAGAGCACTTATATTTTTGTAATTTAGACTAATCCGATAATGGTGTATTTTTTATCGGTAGATCTCATGCCAGATACTACTATGACTAATGAAATGAAAAGGCACACCGTAATAGTGTCTAATTAAGCGAAACATAGGAATTTGGAAATTGCATTGTCAACACTGCTGACTCACTCAGAACACTTGAGTTTGTGCGAAGAGTGCATGGCATGATGGATAAAAATCCTGGGAAGTCGTTGCGCAACATATTGCCAAACATCTTCAAGTGTCTGAAGGAACAACGATTGATAGGGAATGTTGTTCATCAAGACCTTAGATATGAATCATACGTTCTTAGGTGAGGTCGTCAGTTTATGTGCGCAGAAACAATTCAAGAGAATTGTTCAATGCGTGCAAACGACTCTTGATGAAATTGAAGCACCCAGAAGAAGAGCAGTGTCCTTGGTTTTTCTTCGATGAAAACACTTTCACTAGGATGAAAAAGTCAATCGAAGAAATGACAGGCGGTTATGTGCTGGCGAACCCTACTGAAGTTCCAACTGTTATGCAGGCGCACGAAGTTTCTAGCAAGCAACAATGATGGTTTCGGTGTTGTGAGGGGCAGTGGAGGAGGGATGCATAATGACTCCTCAATTTTTTCCACAGAGTCTTAGAGTCAACGCAGATGCAGATACAGATGGTTATGTGGAGACTCTTCAAACCATTGTTGTTAAGCCGCCTTGGATAGACAGCGTAGCCCATGTAGGAGGATTCCCTTATGTCTTCCAACAAGAATCGACTCCATTCTATAAAACTCTCAAAAGCTAGGATTGGATGGATAGCCGAGAATTTTCATCATCGTGTCACATCAAACTTACGATCGCCTCCTAACTACTCATCAGACCTTAGTCCTTTGAATTATTACGTGTGGAGTGGGACGGAACGGAGCGGGATGCGGTTGAAAAGGAAATTGATAGGCATCTACATAACGCCAAATTCTCCTTTCTGATGGAAGCAATAGGCCGAGCAATGGAAGACACGAATAAAGACCATCTCATCAAAGGTTGTAGTCACCTTCGGACTCGAAATGAGTGGGTGATAGAAGTCGAAGGAGTATATATAAAATAAAACCTAAGTTAATGGGTATTATGTTTATTTGTTTTGTTATGTGAAATTGTAAGTTTCAATCATTTGCGGTTCCACTTTCTGTTTTTATTAAAAGCGCGCAAGGTGTCCTCAGATGCCTTACACATCCAGTATATTGGTTTTATACAGGTCAATTCCACACTACTGAAGGAATAAGTCAAAGATGAATGGGAACCTACGCCAAAATATTGAATTCAAGCTTGTAGAAGTGTCTAGCGCTATCACTTGTAGTACGCACGATGACCTATAGGTTTGCTTGTTCTAAATTGTCGCATCATGACACCTAAGCTAGGTTAAGCCAGTTTACTCCACTCATCGTATCCTGTTTTCTTCTATTTCATAATTTTGCTTTTGCACGCCATTTAGACGTTTGGTCTTAGCCACTATTTTCTACTTTCTTTTCTTCCCTCATTCCTTAACGATTGTCCGGTACATAAACGTCTCAACTCAATTCTTCATCTTTTGCTTTTTTGGAAAGGCTGTTGTATTCTGTTAGCCTTTAATGTGACCATCAGATTTGTAACGAGTTAGCTATAAATCTAACTCGTCCGGACTATTAAAGCAGCTTTATTCTCGGTATTTGTGCTGCTTTATACCAACATTAAATCAGTATTTTCCAGACACTGGTGGATTTTCTTGATAGTTATAGTTGACAGATATTGATTGATGTCCTTTGGATAATTGTTTGGATAATTGTTTTATTCTAGATTCCTTGTTCTTATTTCATTATACACCTTGGATGTACGACCTTGTTTGTTGAAACGCAGTTGGCGAATGTCGTTAAGAAATCCTTTAAACAAACATTCAGAAGTGTTTTGGTTCTGTTATCAAATATTCTTAGAATAATAAATTCAGTTGACTTGTTATTTACTTTAGTTGATAACCACTGATAGCTTATCGGATGTCCGGTAGTTGCGAGTTGAAAGTTTACATTTGGTCCTTAATAGCCGTATTTCTTTCTCTTGTTTCCCAGGTCCTGGTTCCACGTTATCGATTATACAACCGTTCCTACACTCGTATATTCCGTTTGCAGCGACCACCACATCCAAATCAGCACTCTTTCATCGCACAAGGTTTCGGTGTGCTAGAACTACACGGTAACCCTTGGCCACCGATCGGAAAGCCACATTTGCCCAAGCCGGTTGAAGGCTCGACCGCAGTGTCTTTAGAACCCTTCAAACACAAATATTTCATCAATGTCCTATTAAATGCTGCTCGAGAGGAGTATAATAGCTTGAAAAGGAAGTCCCCTTCATCTAAGTGACACTGTACACACCAATTTTGTTATCAGAATTATTAATAAACTATCTTGTAAAATAGTTGAAAATTCGTGTTGTCTTGTTTTATTTTGATTGTTTGATGCCTAAATATATAGTGATGAGATAGACATTTTCGCAATTCAATTTAACTAACACTTGTTGAAATATGTGTTTAGTAGTGCAAGTTAATCTTACAATTTTTCACTGACATTCATTAAATGATTGAAGTTGACGGCGTCTAAACGGCTAATTGAGCTGAGTTCTCTGTTACAAACTGTGTAAATGTTATTGGCACTAAATCGATCGAAAAAGATGTCAGATTGTTAGATAAATTAAGTGTAATTTACCAGTCAAATTAGTCATAGTTGACTGAATTAGTGAGCCAAATTAATTAACGAAATAAGGATGCTTGCGATGGGAAAATCGACTCTAATTTTATGTCAATTTAATAAGGGGATTGAATGCGACTATCAAAATATTTTTTTTTCTATAGAATATTCCGGTCTAATGATACATACCCTCAAGGGGATCAGTTCACGTACGGCTTTTTTTCGTCAACGACTGGCATATTCAAAATTTGCTCCAGGCATAAATCTACTAGGTAGGCCCCAATTAGAAGTCTCTAATTCGTTAATTTAGAAACCCAAAAGACCTATCAGCCAGCCGTTGTCGAAGATCCAAAGATATGCGCACCGATTTGGCAAGCAACTTTGAAGGAGAGAAAATGGGGCAAATCGAAAGATGTATGTCTAGTGGTAAATTTATTGATTGGTTCTCGGTTTTAGCGGGAGAAATTCAGTATAATTTTGCCGCCACCGAATATAACGGGAGATCTCCATCTTGGACATGCTCTCACTGTCTCAATTCAAGATGCGATTTGTCGATGGTAGGTTCATTTGTTTTCTGGTTTTTTAAGTTTGTCTAAATAAAATCTGTTTCAATCCCTTGTTATTTATTCATATGATGAAATTAAACTTTACTACTGTTTCACTCACTCTTTAGTAGTTTGGTTAACATCGGATCATGGTAATTGGCTGATCGGCCACTCTTGGAAGGCATATTGGCTTAATGAATATAAATATGGCTATAATTTTAAATATCTCGAAGTGTTGGTGGCCATGTGGTAGCCTTTTTCTCCCCTTATTAAGAGATCTATTTAATATGACATTTGCTTGATATAACCGTAAACGAGCTTCGATTATCTTGAGCCATGACAGTTTATATCTCTCTTCAGTTGATCACTTAAATATGACGGAGTAGGTCAATTATTAGAACTGAGCTAGTGTTAAAATTCT
>CAADRB010000006.1:1534127-1545193 GCA_900708905.1 Hymenolepis diminuta | reverse complement strand
ATTCGATATTGTTACGTTTTATTGAGTTTCTAGCAAACTGGTTCTTCAACTTTAAAAGGGACGATGGTGTGGCTTAGAAGTCATTAACGAATATTCGAGAAATGTTACTACACCGTTGCTCTTCTACGATCCTTACTGTATACGGTAGGAGGGAGTCAGAGGATGTGGCGTAAGCACTTGCGTTAGAAAGAAAAAAGAGATGTGTGTCTCGTATTTGATAAACTGAAAAAAATATGGAGGGAATAGTGAGTCATTGGTAAGACAAAGCGAGAGAACAGTCGATAAGACATGGTCTATGGTGGGATTTTTTCTTGAGAACCCCTCCGAAATCTATCAATTACGAGATTACTTTGAAGGATACCTCTGTCGTTTTCTAGTTCTGCTTCTTATTACATAATGGCTACTACTTCTTATGGTAACCGTCATGAAGATTAGGCATGAGAGAGTGATATTTGTTTCTCGATCTTAACTATTAATATGCTGAAACTGTTGTTAGCTTTCATATAAAGTTTCTCATTTTTAGGCAATTCATGCGGGGAAAGGATGTGTCCTGGATACCAGGTCTTGATCATGCCGGCTTAGCAGCTGAGATGGTTGTGGAGCATCATTTGGCAAATCTTGAAAAGAATAAAGAGAACTCAGTCAATCTACGCCACACTCTTGGTCGAGAGGCTTTTATCAAAGAAATTTGGAAATGGAAGGAATCGTAAGATGATTCTCATCTACTCGATAAAAGTAGTGTTTATTAGTACCTCACTAGGTATTTCAGTCACGATTTGATTTTTAATTGACAAGTACCTTCAATGGCTGCTAATTATGTTTTAATTGGGCTTTTCCAGCTTTTTATGGCAGACAGTAGATTGATAGTTAGGAGACATTTTAGAATTCTGATAAAATATCGGGGTTAAAATTATGTATCTACTTTTGTTCATTTGGAGTTTTTCAAACTCATTGTTGAGTGCCTTACATTTCAGTTTAATCGTAGGCAAAATTTTTCTGTGCCAATCATCAAGCAGTCTGAAGTTATATATCTAACATTTTACGGCTTACGCACCATATGCTTAATTTAATGCCCTATTTGAGTTACTTTAAAATTTTCTTTTAATATATTTTGTAGGAAGTCGAATACGATATTAGATCAGCTGAATCGTCTGGGGTTGCTACTCGATTGGCACTCAGAATACTTCACATTTACTCCCGTAAGGAAGTCCCCTCTTTTAATCATTGTTACCTTATTTTTTTAAGGAGCACAGTAAAGCCGTGAATGAGGCACTGTTTCGATTCAGTGAAGCGGGATTGCTCTACCGGGCCAACAGTCTAATTTCCTGGTGCTGTCACCTTCAATCCGCTATCTCTGATATTGAGGTGATATTATTTTTTTTCGTAAAATTCACAGCATAAACATTTTATACGAATCTATCTCTTACGATTAGTTATAAATCTGCAATTTTTAATGTTAAGGTTACATATTAGTTTGAAAATTCAAGTAAAATGAGTCGAGGTTTACTGTGTTTGATCTATTTGATCTAATTTTTTGATACAGTAATCAACAACCATATGTTGTTAATCGTACTTCCGACACCTGATAGATATAATGTGAAAAGATGAAGAAAATGAAAAATCATTTGCGCGACTTTCATTGATTCATGCGAGCCGCCGTTCTTTATTTATAAGTAGATTCGGTTAATTGTCTAAGGAAATTAAGAAATGATACAGTAAGAAATCCGAATCTACCTAAATTTTAGCGTTTTTTTAACAAAAATAACTGATTTATATGAGGTGAGCCTATCCTTATTTCTGTGGTAAACGAGTTTCCTAAAGACACAGTTCCACATTTTATCTTTTAGATTAGGGTTCATCGACTAATTAAGATGCTCTGAGATAGATTGTTAGTTTATAGGATAATACTGTGAACTTCCTAGTTATCGGTAGGACGTGCTAATTTTGTGCTGCGATAAATTCCTTTCCGCACAAGATACCAAGGTAAGATTATTTTTTTATATTAGGCTCATTAGTTACTTAAAACAACTATCATTACTTCTTATGTTTATACTGGCAAATTCTAAGGTTTGGTATTTAACGCAAGTTCTCCTCCCATTTTTTGCCCATTTTCTTTCTTTAAAAGTTCACTTGTTGGTCACCTTAGCCTGGTCTTAATATGTAATGTTGTCTTGTCTCTTAGGTTGATCGAAAAGAAATTACTGAATTTACCAAACTCACTGTTCCTGGATACGCCGAAAAGCAAGAGTTCGGTTACGTAGACGTCTTTAATTACAAACTAATTGATAGGTGAGTGGACATTTTTCAATAGCTCTGGTTTTCAATACTATTTCAATTTAGTTTTTCTTTCCAAAACGGCCGTTCAGTGAATTTCAACTTACTCTCGGATCGCTTATTTAAGAAAGACTCCTCTTAGCTTTTTTTAAAAACCGAGTTTTTCAGACTTGAAGTGCTTATCCATAGCATAGAAAACGAAAATTACATTAATCGTTTCCCTACTGATAGAAATTTTGTTTCTTTTCTTCAATGATCATAAGCCTGGTTGTAGTTTATAAATCCCTTCTATGGCCCGAATGCTATTTACTCTTCCTTGATTGTAAACGAATCTTGATGAAAACAGTTCAATGATTTCATTATTTTCTATTTAACAGAGGTGAAACAGTTCCAGTCGCCACTACCCGTCTGGAAACGATGCTTGGTGACACTGCCTTGGCTGTTCATCCCGACGATTCAAGGTATGCCCATCTCATTGGTAAGCGTGTGGAGCATCCGTTCATTAAAGATCGGGTTATGCCAATTATTGCGGATGCAGATCATGTTGATCCAAATCAAGGCACAGGTAAGGCAGGTTATTTCTTTGTACTGGTTAAGATGCTAGCCTACATTTAAAATAACTAAATGGCTCCAGTAATAGTAAAGATCTGTAGGGGCAGTAAACCAAACTTTTTATGAAGCTCCGACTACCTAAAAGTCAAAAGAAGGGAAATCATCTGTGGCTTAATCGACAGACCATTTATTAGATAAATAGTTTATAAATTAAATAAGAACTCAAATTGTATTTCACTGTTAGATAACCTGTTAATACTGTGTTTAGATTTCTACGAAAGAATAGATTTCTTTCTAGGTGCTGCTTGATGAGAAACATCTTACTAAATTTTCTTCTATACTCTTTTATGGTCTTGGCTATCACATGACTCTCCTTATGCAAATTCATGCTAATTTACTGTATTTTTATGGTTATCAGTTCTCCGGGGAGCGGTTAGGATGTCCAACTTATTAAAAATAAAATTCTTTTCTGCTTGGTTTAATAGAAAACTCTACTATTTTAAGATTATGTAAGATCATCCTGTTTTTTGGCCTTGGAAAGATGAAATGAATGGAATCGTAAGACCTAATATCTTAATTGCTCAACCAGCCAGTAGGCACTGGACACCGTGAACAAAAAATCTGCTTAGTAAACCGGATGACGAATCGTGAAATTTGAATTTTGGAATCCAAATACAAAAAAGCAAAATGAAGGAACATTCCTTCGATCCCCTTTTTTCATTTATTAGGCTTACTTTTAACCGATTTCGGTTAATTTCATCCTAAGGAAAAATACAACCTTGTTCTGTTGTTAGGTATAATAATGAATAGTCGCAAGTAGTGATTGTCTTAACTTCATAGTTTTCTGAGATATTTAGTCCTCGAACTCAGTTAATATTAATTAAATTAAAATCAATATTGATGGATGCGCATCAACTTGTCATTCTTTAGGTGTAATCAAAGTTAGTCCAGGTCACAGTGCTATTGATTTCGAGATAGCTCAAGGTGGAAAACGTCTGGAAGTCCTGAATATTCTCTCTAACGATGGCAGCATTCTTCCCTCCGTTTGTGAAGAATTTGGAGGTCTTCCACGCTTCACGGCCCGATCTAAAATAGCCCAACGACTGTTCGAGTTGGGTTTCTACCGTGGACGATATCGTATTGGAGAGTCGACTGAATTCCTTGCAACTGTTTGCTCAATGAGTCTCCCTATTTGTTCTCGGTCTGGAGATATTGTGGAACCCCTTCTTCGTGAGCAATGGTTCATTGATACTATGGAAATGGCATCCGCAGCATCAAAAGTAAGTTTAATCAACCTGTTCGTAAATGAAAATGAAAGTACTATTTTATGCACAGTCTGGATTTATGAATATTGAATTTTATGCTCAACAAAAGTTGCACTCTGCTATCTTCATCTCGGCATCGATTTTAAGCATAAACAATTAAATAGACGAGTTATTATCTAGTAGAATAAGGTGCTATGACCTTAATTGCAGGCTAATGAAACCGGAGAAATTCGAATTTCGCCTCACTTCCACGAACCAACTTGGCGTGATTGGTTATCTCCAGAGCGACGTCGTGATTGGTGCATCAGTCGACAAGTTTGGTGGGGTCATCGAATGCCCGCCTATCGAATTCCCGATTCTCTACGACCCTCAAAACAATGTGAATCAAATTCAGTAAAATTTCCTTATTATCATTTATGATCGTTGATTTGTAGTCTTAATGTGATTATACGATTTTGTTTTCTGTTTCTTTCAGTCAACCACCACATCTGATTGGGTGATTGCCCGTGACTTTGAAGAGGCGCGAAGATTAATTGCGAAACGGTGTAACTGCGATATCAATGAAGTTCCAACTGAACTTGAACAAGGTAGATGTGTGGAGTTTATTTCAAAACTGCACTTCTGTTAATGTACTAATAAGATGCATCTTACTTATATAGACACAGATGTATTGGATACGTGGTTCAGTTCGGGTTTGCTTCCTATGACTGCTTTTGGCTGGCCTGAAAAGGTAATGAATAACATATATATATACATATATATATATGCAATGTAATGACCCTTTTTATTCATAGAGTTCGGAATTGGAGAGAAATTATCCATTGGATTTGATGGAGACTGGGCAGGATATTCTCTTCTTTTGGGTTGCTCGAATGGCCATGCTTGGAGTCCACCTCACTGGTCGAATGCCATTCAAACACGTATTTTCACTTTACTTAACATTATTTTTCATCAGTGATCTGAATGTTTTGTGTAATATTTGCTTGGATGGGAAGTGGCCAAGATCCCGTATTTCTGAATGCATGCTAATCATGGCTATGAACACTTTGATAAGTTAATTGGTGTAAATAAATTTCAAAAGTGTCCTGCCTGGAGTAAACCCTTTTATTCTCTTCTATTTAGCTTTTGCCCAAATAAATTTAGAGACGTATTAGCTGAGGTCATGCTTTAATCAGTAATCTGTTATACATTAGGGACACTGTACTATCCATTTTTCATCAGATTGTAAGCAAATTATTACCTTCCTATGGCGAATTTGAGTATCAGATTCCCTCATTATTCAGCTTGATAGATACGGTAATGAAATGTTATTAAATTTTGCTTTTGTTTCAGATTCTCTTACATGGGCTCGTTTGTGACGCAAATGGACAGAAAATGTCGAAGAGCAAAGGCAATACCATCGATCCACTCAGCCTTATAGACGGTGTGGGCAGTCTCAAACCGGTAATTTTTCTTGATTTATTGATATGCCATGATGATCGATGGTGAATTATGAATACGGCTTGGTATCATACATTGGTTTTATTAAACAGCCCTTATTATTACCCATGATAAAGAAAGAACTAATCGACTCTAACTCCTGGTTGTTCAGGACTCTAATTTCGTTTTCCACTTAGCATCAGGTTGGTGACGGTGGTGATGGAGGGATTCAAACCCTCGGAGCAGACGCTCTTCGAGCCTCTCTCCTTGCTACTGATTTCACTCGTCCCGCGGTCATATTCACAGAAGAAGGAACCCTCGACTTTCGACGCTTTGGAAACAAAGTTAGTTCCACCTCGTTTTAATTCTGTCTCCATATGTTCAGGAAAAGATATTAATTAAAATGGGTCCCGTAGACGGTTGTTTTATATTTTAAGTTTGTGTTCGATTAATATAAACAATGGGAGGAATATTTATAAATGCTATTGAATAATAGCAGTAAATGGTAAATTTTAATTTTCGTTTAATGAAGTTTTTTTCTTCAGATATGGCAGAGTCTTCGTTTTCTGATTTCTGAAATGAACCGTATAGGCGTATTTACAGAAATTAAACACTTTTCAATTGAAGAATATTGGGAGAACCTAAGCGATTCCCAGGTTGGACTTTGAAATTATTCTCTAAGCCTCTATCTAACCAGAGTTTGAAGATTTATAGATGAGTATTTTCTTCCATAATTCTAGTCTTCGAATAATCTACCTCTTATCGATGAATGGATCCTTATGCAAGCTGCACATCTTGCCCAACGATTCAACAGTACATTTGATAGTCTTTGTGCCGAAGGGAATGAAGACGAAGCCCTACATAACTGTGTTGCTGATTTTCGGCTCTGGTGGATCGAAGACCTGTGTTCGGTTTATCTAGAAGTCATTAAGGATCGTCTTCGTTCAAGTGAGTTTCAGTCGAAGAATCTGAAAGTGCTATATGCCGTTATTTTAGTTATGCTGTGTTGTGTTACGTCCTATCACAAACAGCGTACTATGGAGATTGAGGAGAGTGGAATTTCACTGTGAACATTCTCAGTCAACCTGGCCACATATCTTATTGTTAGTTTTGTGTAATTTTACTTTCAGATAATGGATCGGCAAAGGAGTTAAATATCCTGATAGCAACCTTCTTGTGTGGACTACGTCTGCTACACCCTCTAATGCCTCATCTATCGGAAGTTCTATGGCAGTCTCTTACCAAAGATGGACATTCAATTCTTCTACAGGATTTCCCTAAGGTACGTAACTATGACCTACGATATTGATCTGTCTCTCTTAGCTGGTACACGACCGAAATTTCTTGCCTTTGCAGCCAAAGCAAGAGCCCGCTTTGGATCAGTGTAACTTTGTAACGAAGGTACTTGATGCAATGTCTAAACTCAAATCATGGAGAGTACTGTTGGGTCTTAAAAAGAACTTCAGTGGACGGGTTGGTGTTACTACTCTTCTCTATAAGGATCCAAGAAAAGAGGCTGCGATTTTTGAACTGTCTGCGGCTCTCACTGGTCTGAAACCTCTCCAGGCGGGAAAAGATCAAGATTATTGCATGATTCCGTGTGGAGCTGGTATCACACTGTCATTTGAACCTGAGGTGAGTTTAAATTGTTCTGTCTTAACTGATTATAATATTGAATCCTAGGATCTTGGTTAAAATTGAAGCTAACTTTTGGCAAATCTAGTTATCACTGCCGCTAATCCAAGTGATTGCTTTGCGTCTAGTGATCCATTCAGACCGAAGGTTATAAGAAAAAAAGAGATTATGGAGATGGCAGCTGGTAATATGGAGTGCCGCTATCTAGAATTTATTTACAAAGACAGTTTACTTGTGTAACGTATTGGAAACTGCGTACAAAATACCGGAAGATTCAAGCGAGAACACGTCAGTACTAGTTCACGTTGTATTATATTGTGCCATATTATGACAGAGGTATAGACTAGGCCAAGAGGTTACTATGTCCAGAATCCAGGTATCTGAACAATTGAATAAGTGCATATGGAAGTGGGATTAATGGTTTCGAACACATGAGTTAATCACTGCAGTCTTATTCGTAGATGACTGACCTTGACACTAACTGTGCTTTTAGTTCACTCATCAGTGTCAATGGGCCCAGGTGCAGATTTTGTGAATTGCATATACATGTATTAGGAAGTAGAATCAAGCATTTTGGATGTTTTGAACTATAAAGTACTCTAAACAGAGTCATCTCCTTGGGCATTAGATTTCCTGATTACTGTTCCTGCAGGCCTGTATCGGGTAATCAGGTTTTCTCACTGCTACGTTACTAGTTAAACGCCAATCAAATACCCACTTAGTGTTTAAATAAGTTTAATTCATCAGCAAAGTAAAGGAAAGCCGTTGTAGACATTTGACAGCCTAAGTTTCTAAAGTGGCTGCATTACATTCTGTTTCATTCTATGGGTTAAGGATTTCTATGTACTTTGGTGAAATTTAGTTCGTTTCGCTTAATAACCAACTTCTTAATGCCTTTTTAGGGCGTGAATTTTGAAGCGGCAAAAGATACACTTCAAGGTCGTCTAACCAGATTGAGCAAGAAAGTTGATGTATTGCATAAAAAAAAACAGAAGCAGTCTGACTCTACTATTAGTAATGATCTTTCTCGGACAGAAGTGTCAAAGGTAGGAGAAATTCCGGTGTTTGCAGCTTTTAAAAATATTTAGTGACCAGCTGTGTGTTATTGCTAAATTTGCTATAGTGAATTGCTTCGATTATTACCTAGGAATGGACATAAGGCAAACTTAGATGTCCATTTTTTAATAGAGATTTCTGAAGTGTCTTTGCAATATTTAAGGAAATATCAAAGTAATTTTTAGTTTAGTGGGTAAGTAGTACAAGACAGAAGTATCTTGCTAAACTATTACCCTACCTAACTTCTACCATAATTACCACAAACAAGATAGAAGAAAGACTTGGAATGTGACTCGATTATTTTCATTAGAAGACAACATGACAACGATAGCTGATAAGCTCAAAGGACATGCCAGTAGAGGAATTATGAGACAGCGGTAGATTTGAGAATGGACGGATAGATAGTCTGCTTGAGGGGGTGGTTGGTCACATCCTCCCTGCCTAGACCAAATGTGTTACGATTCATGGTTTAATTTCTTAGAAGTACTCTTTCTAGCCATGCATTACCTCGTGGCAACTGTATTTATATAATTTTACGCATTTTTCTTGTTTTAGTTTCTGGTTCTGGAGAAGCAAATTCGTGAAACCAACTCTCAACTTCAGGACCTGTTAAATTGTATGGTAACGTTGGAGGACTAAAGACGCTCGATTTCTTTTATGTGTGTAGTGTAATTTGCTCGTGTCTTTAGTATTTTAGTATTTTGTATTTAGTAGATAAATGAAGATTTTATAGCCGTCTCATAAAGGGTCTGACACTACTTCTTGTATTCCAGGTTTTTACTCTAGTAACGGTTACGCCCCATACAGTAAAACAAATGAATTGGTATGAATAAGTGTTTTGAAATATTGATGAAAAAGGATATAAGTGGGTAGTTAGAATGGGTGGGATATCTATAATTAGACAATGAGGAAGAAGGTCAGGATGCTCGTTCGTTACAAATAGATAAAAAAATTTCAGAAGGGCTGTTGGTTTGACAAGTAAATCTAGTAATGAGTATAGGCAAGTTTGAATCAAAATGGGTTAGAGGTAAACATTTTTTAAGCAAAAGGGAGGGAATTAATAGTAGAATTAACGGGAGTGTCAGCGGTAGCGTTATTGTAAAATTTTCTTCGAGAAGAAACTGTAACATTGTGACACAAAGTTCTGCGGATTAGAATTTAGTAATACATTGCAGTGACTAGAAATGAAGTGTTAAAATTATCTCCACCGACGAAAAACGGATATGAAAATGTGCTTTAATAAATTAGTGGAGACAATACAAGGTAGTCGTGTGCAACTGCAGCTAAACGTAAATATTGCGGACAAATGTAATCTTGATAAGCAAGCGTCTATTTAGTTATAAACTATCTGCAGAGAAAGGTGAGTGTTTTCGGTGCCCCGAATAGAAACTATAAAAATGCTATGTACAGAATTTCTCCCTTGGACATTGGATTTATCTATAACTGTTTCCTCTTGTTTATAATTTTGCTGCATTATTATTGTATTTTATTTGTATTAATTTAGTACGGCTGGAGGTTTATTTAGTCAATTCCGCATTTAGAAACCCATCTTTAATAATGCGTATTATGTAATAACCGCATCTTTTGATATTAAGGTTTGTAAAATTGGCCCAATTTACCCTTTTATTATAATTAATAGTATCCTGGTGTCCTTCTGCAAAGCATCATGTCCTCATGTGAAGTTTGCCGATGTCTTATTAAAACACCTTGATTATGAGTGCCATCTTGAATCGCAGCTCCATTTCTATTACCATTGAGTTTATTTGACAGTTATTCCGTTGAACAGAAATAAAGCTACCATTATAGGTAATGAATTTTATTTATTGTTTGTTGGGACTTTTAATCTTTCGATGTTTATCTACTTTAGTCAAATTTGGGATTTAATCACTCAGATTTTGATACCTTAAAAGAGCATTAACTGAAAATATAAGAAAGGACTTGCAGACACCCGGTCACGTGTGTGTAAGTAAACTCCTATTGGCTAGTTGTTCTCTACTCTGCGGTTTACATGCTCCCGGATATATTCGTGCGCAGTAAAAGTATCATAATATCTCTCTGACTCCAAATTTGCTTTATGTAGATCTCTGACTGGTTAAATTAGACTAATAATTAATTGATTTTCTAACAATTTTCGACACGTCATTCACAAAAGTACTGACACGAAGATAACTAGACCTATTTGCTTAGTGTAAAAGAAGCATATACATCAACTAATCAGTCGCGGAATAGTATTCTTTTAAATGAATCCAACTAAAAACTGCGTAAGTCAATTATGGACGTGGATAATCCAGATAACTATTTAATTAATTCAGTTGATATAAACAAATATGATACAGTCAATATTTTTGTAATATGATATTTTCTTGATGGAAGATTTGACAGAACTTAACGCAGCCAAAATTAGTATATTACTGAGAAGCGAGTTCAGATATTTTATTTAGCACGATATAAAACAAACTATGAATTCAAATATTCCCAAATCAAATTTGGCAATAAGTACCTTTTCTATTAATTTAATATAATCCACTAATATACAACAAATCTGAGTGCAAAAAAGCCATCGAAATTTATTCCTTACATAGGCGCAAACGGATTCATGAGGACGAAATAAAATTAATCAATTTCCTTGCTAGGCTATGCACAAATATGAATGAAAGTGGCTTCTCATCCAAATAAAAACCCAAATTCATGCAATCTAAACTTCATATTAGAGGCGTGAAATAGAAAGTACTATGAGTAACTCATTTCACCTAATCTAATAAGTATCAGGGTTTGTAATGAACTCACTTAAAATTCTAGTTGTCCTAATCGGTATCTAAAGTTTATTATCCATTAAACATATCTGAGGGTAAGAAATGTGTCGCT
>CAADRB010000006.1:1518334-1534108 GCA_900708905.1 Hymenolepis diminuta | reverse complement strand
AGAGAGGTATGTTAGAAGACAAGCATTCTAAAAGAACTAATTTGCTATAGCAACAAATCATGTAGAGAAATAGTCATAAACCTGGACTAATTAAGAAAGAAGAATTTATATTCAAACAAATCGTGAAAATTTAGTCGACAGAAACATTAGTTTTGACGCAAGTTTTGTCAGTTTATGCCTAGAGGAGAAAAGCTGGAAAAAAACAGTCCATTCAACCAATTTCTCATTTGTCGTTATATATAAATTCAGTCATACATCTAAATCTAGCACATTTCTCATTTTTGAAGTCAAGGAAAATCAACATAGCACATGCGAGCATTTTGAAAATAAATATGCCTCTGGCCAGTTTTACTAAACATAAAATATGCGCAGAATTTAACCAGAAGAAAATTAAGTACTGAGGTAGTTATTTTACTATTATTTTTTCGTAACCTCGTCTATTTAGCTATCATTTTATCTAATATGGACAGTAGAAATAAGATTTTTATGTTTAGCTAATAAGCGCAAATTTTCCATATGTTCTTATTCATCCTGTGCAAGCAGAAAAAGTATTTACTAATGGGAAAGTATCTAAGCATGAAGAATAGTAAAGAAACTCCAAGAAGTTGGGAGTTGGAAGAAACTCAGGACATCCAAGGGTTTAAACTGAGTGTTTAGTAATGCCATCTTCTCCTTCCAATAGCACCTGATTAGTGTTGGTTAGAATTTTGTTTAATTAAAGAACTCATTTGAATATAAAATAGATATTTATCTATTTTACTGAAGATCAAGTAGGGAGATTTAAACAAATTAACTAAGTCGGTTAGATAAAAATGTAGTATCAAGAGTACGATTTGAACAGGCTCTTAATATTTCATCTACTGAGGGGAGGGAAAGGGAGTGTGAAACTAAGCGATCCTGGTCTAAAACCAACGGTTTACGCGTAATTTAAATTGCAAATGCACAGCTTAATAAATAAGACTTTCTTGGCTTGAGCATTTTGGAGTATTTAATTCAGCTATTTCACAAACTACAAGCCGATATCCCAGTCAGAGAAGAAAGGACAAAACAAGCTCTCGTTGTTACAGCGGAAACTTATTACAATTCAATTCAAACTATGAATTATATATTCTAATTAATATTAGTATACTTAAATAATTTAAGGAATAATGGAAGGAAAATATAACATGAAAATTTATCTCGCACAGCAAAATATTTTATAAATTTTCACAATAATTTTCCACCCGCGCCCTTCATCTACAACTTCTTCGGATTCGCCTGAAGTCCTTCTGTTTATTCCGTCTTCCTGCTCAGAGACCCATTTATTTTTCATGGGCATATTCTGGTGAGTTATGTACCTCTGTTGTGCTTCTTCTTTAAACTGGTAAATCCCTTGGAGATTTCCCAACAAATTTTGGATGAGCGGCCATCCAGGATAACATGAGAACAACTTTCAACTTTTCGCCATTGTTCCTTCCCCCTTTTTGTAGTACCTGGTCTTTCCTTTCTTTTGGTTTGAGGCTTTTACTTCGAACGTCTGGAAAGAAATGCCGCATTCACTTTTGATTTAGAAGGAAGGTTTCATTTCATTAGCAAGATCCTTGTATAATAAAATGGAACATTTTTATTCCAGAGAAATTATAATAAAAATTTTACATGTTTATTAATTTATCTTTTATTATTATTGTCAATTACCCTAAAATTTTGGGCCGTTGTTGGGCATAATTTTGATTAAATTGCGGAAGTTTGCTTAATCCTATGTTATTAAACAAAACGACCTTGCCTGCATTTTGCGCAACCACTTTTGACACCTCCGTTTACGAGGGAAACAGGTTCAGAAAAACAGACTTTCTCTGGTTGCTTGCATTCATCATCCACCAGTGTCGAGCGCTTAGGAAGGAAATTGAGTTTTGGTTCAGCTCGGGTGTGGTTACACTGACCAAGACACTTTGAGTATCTGATCATGGCGGACTATTCATGAGTTCTGAAGCAGACAAGAGCACAAAAAACATGGTTCTCTCACCTTAGGCGATATATCTGATTTGTCAGGTGATCACGCAAACAGGATTTCGAGACTGATTGTTGTTTGGGCATAGTAAGCTCGGAAAGAGGTCGTGCTAGAACGACCATAGGCATGGAAGACTTCATTGAATGCGTGAAATTCGCCATTTTTACGCTATCTCTGACTGATGCATACCAATTCAAGTCATCATTGACCGCCTGAACTAGTGTTGCAGTAGGAAGTTCTTTAAGTATAACCAAGATTGAGTTGAACTTTTAGAAGAATTTGAGGAAATAGTGGTTTTATACGTATTAGAAATATCAGAAGACATTTTAATCTCAATTTTTGCACAAAGAATCCTTATTTTTGTGGATAAGCTCTCAAATAATTTGTAAAAAAATTGAACAATCCATTATTTGTTGAGAAGATAAAAACTATTTTGCCTCCAGCATTGTAAAATCATCAGAGATGGTAAATGCTCTGTGCTCACCATTGTTATAAACGTATTAGACTCCTAAACAGCCCCAAGTCCTAGAACTCAATAATGATACGTAACTGCCTTAAGGATAGGCTTTACTCTGTAATTTAGTATATTTTAACAAATGTGCAAATTTTATGAATAATTAACACTAAATTGTTGATTTGTTACCCTGGATAAAAATTATTCGTCTCAATCGAAATTGCAGAAAAAATAGTGGGTTCAAAACAAATAATCGCACCACACTCATGGGCCATCTAGTCTACATCATGCTTTTTAGAGAAAGTAGGACATTTATATTACTTTCAAATAATTCAGATAAAATCAAGATCTGAGATCGTGTTCGGATGGCTGAGACATGTGAGCCTTTCATATTCAGCAGTTCCTAATATCCTAACAATAGACTGAATTTTTCTTCAGCTGAGATACGAGCAAGATCATCTCGGAAAAGATACTCAAATTTTCCATCCAACAAATAGAAGTTTCTGGATCATAGCTAAAATCCTTCCACATTCAGGGCCATTTGTAGGTTCAATAATCGAATTTTCACTTCATCTTCAACACCACGTCACCAATTTTACGATCTATAAAAACCCGATTCTTCACTTTTCAAGATAGACATGAAGAGATAGAGAGAGAATACGCCAACTAGTCTGGCAAAAAACGAAATTTAATTATGACCTTGAAATACATAAGAGAGGTGAAGGGATTTCTTGAGTGACATACTTCCATACAACTTATTCCTGGGGATTTGCTAGAGTCTCAAAGCACTTGCAAAATTCAGATAATTTTTCGCCGAACAGTTTGCTGAGGAAGGATACTGCCACCTCAAATTTTAGATCGTCCAGTTTCCATGAATGAATGCAGCATTTCGAGTTCTTGTGCACAGCGGTCCACACTCTTCAATGAAGAAGTCGAATACCTTCCTTCTCAGGGATGTCAGCCATGTATTTTCGGAGGCCATTTTTACCATCTACAAGCCGATACTCCAGTCAGGAAAAAAGGAAAAAGTTCCCGTTGGTAGGGCAAAAACTTATTACAGTTCAACTCGAACTATGGAGAGTGTAACGTGATTCATATTAGTTAACATCACCTGTTTTCAAGGGATAAGCGTAATTTCTAGTAATAATGGGAAGAATATGTAAAATAAAATGCCAATCTCGTCAAGGGAAAATATATAATATATTTATAATAATATTTTCCCCTTGACACCTCTACCTTTAAAGCCGCCCTTCCCCCATAGATCTTTTTCTTCGGATTCGCTTGAACTCCTTCTGTTGGTTCCGTATTCCTTCTTGTCCACATATTCCTATTTTATGGGCATATTCGACCTGCTTCTTCTCATTAATATTGCCATTGGAAATTTCCCACCACGGTTTGGTTGAGCAGCCGTCCAGAAGTTCACGAAAACAGCTTTCAGCTTTTTTGCCATTGCTCACTCCTCTCTTCCTTCGTAGAACCCGTACTTTTCTTTTCTCTTGGTTCCGGACTTTCGCCTCGGATGCCTGGAACGGAATACTGCATTCATTTTGGCTTAGAGGGAAGATCTCCATTCTCTGTCTTCCCGACAGCCTTCACTTTCGATTCAGGTGTCGATCCATTGATGATTTCAGAAACAAGTTCAGGATACTGCTTTCTTTTCCTCCCCTTTTTTCCGCTTGTTTTTGTGACACATTCGAGATGATTCTTCTGTGCATTTTTCGTTCCGTTTCATATCCTTCTTCGAACTGACCAACGGTTCTGTAATTTGAGATCGTTTCGGAAAACATCTTCATACCTTTCAACAAATTATGAGAGACCATTGTCAGATTCAGTAAAATCTAAGTGAATGCTGGACCATGGTTGCTGCTGTTTTAAGCTAGGGAGTAGGCTCCTGGTATGGGAGAGACTTAACCACTTGATGGAGTTTAGAACATCTTTAGGCTACTGCTTCTATATCCTTGTATATTCCAAGTCAGTTTGAAAACATTCTTGCAATAGATTTCATGCGGCTAACACCCAGATGGCTCCTATGGAACTGTTATAATACAGCTCGCTTGAGTGCTGAAGGAATGACCACATGATCCGCAAACAATAAACGTGGATTAACCACGGGCAGACTATCACATTGTCTATAAAATTTTAGGAGATTACCCTTTTGGTTTGATTTTGGCCATCCTTTCCGTTGGCCTTCTTCAGTACTGAATCTGAGCTGTCACATTTTGTATATCACTCACGGTCATTAAAAGTTTGCGTACGGCGCCAGATGACAGGTGTTGTGCATTGTAATCCATGGCCTTGTAATGACGGTTTCCTCGTCAGGCCATTTCTGGTTTTATATGAAACGAAAAGGACTTATTCGAAATATGTTGTTTTTCAATATTCTATATCGAAATCGTAGCCAAGAAAGATGGTGGACCAACGCTTGAGTCGGCTTGAAATACAAACTGGAACATTCTTCATAGTTATATTTTCACCCTGTAAATTTAAAGCTCAGCTTTACAACTGAATGAAAGTGCAGATATCAGTCCTTAAGAGTGAAGATTTGTATTTGTATGCATTTTCTTAATCCGGTGTTCCACAGACCAGTTCAAATCCATCTGATAGTAGAAGAGAGCGTACATCCAAATTTACCGATTTCGCAGAGCTAATATTTGAAACAAGTTGCGATTTGTTAATGGTACATTTAACTATTTAGGGAAGAAAATAGTAGAATGATTCTAGATTTAATGACTTTAACTTGGCAGATCTCACTCAAGACGACCTTAAAAAAATAATTTGAAAACAAAAAGGGTCTCTAAAGGATTGATTACGCAAATCTCAGACAGCGTAAATGCAGGATTCAAAACCAATCGACCAACAAAATATCAGCAATTAGATCCTATGCTTTCTATATGCATTTCAAAAGGTTACGGTTAAAAGAATTATCCAGAAAACCATCCCACAATCAAAATTTCACAACTATTAACTTCCTTTTCAACCGCATCCCGCTCCGTTCCGTCCCACTCCACACGTAATAATTCAAAGGACTAAGGTCTGATGAGTAGTTAGGAGGCGATCGTAAGTTTGATGTGACACGATGATGAAAATTCTCGGCTATCCATCCAATCCTAGCTTTTGAGAGTTTTATAGAATGGAGTCGATTCTTGTTGGAAGACATAAGGGAATCCTCCTACATGGGCTACGCTGTCTATCCAAGGCGGCTTAACAACAATGGTTTGAAGAGTCTCCACATAACCATCTGTATCTGCATCTGCGTTGACTCTAAGACTCTGTGGAAAAAATTGAGGAGTCATTATGCATCCCTCCTCCACTGCCCCTCACAACACCGAAACCATCATTGTTGCTTGCTAGAAACTTCGTGCGCCTGCATAACAGTTGGAACTTCAGTAGGGTTCGCCAGCACATAACCGCCTGTCATTTCTTCGATTGACTTTTTCATCCTAGTGAAAGTGTTTTCATCGAAGAAAAACCAAGGACACTGCTCTTCTTCTGGGTGCTTCAATTTCATCAAGAGTCGTTTGCACGCATTGAACAATTCTCTTGAATTGTTTCTGCGCACATAAACTGACGACCTCACCTAAGAACGTATGATTCATATCTAAGGTCTTGATGAACAACATTCCCTATCAATCGTTGTTCCTTCAGACACTTGAAGATGTTTGGCAATATGTTGCGCAACGACTTCCCAGGATTTTTATCCATCATGCCATGCACTCTTCGCACAAACTCAAGTGTTCTGAGTGAGTCAGCAGTGTTGACAATGCAATTTCCAAATTCCTATGTTTCGCTTAATTAGACACTATTACGGTGTGCCTTTTCATTTCATTAGTCATAGTAGTATCTGGCATGAGATCTTCTGACATAAAAAATACATTAATGATTACCGGACTAGTTTAAATTACAAAAAAATAAGTTTCCTCAGATGCCTTACGCACCCTGCAAAAGTTATTTAGACCATTGATTTACCCAACATTTCGACGCAAGTTAGACAACGAAAAAAACAAACGCAAAGGAAGTTAGAAATGAGATAATTTTTATTCACGCTCGAACTATTTACAAAAACAGCAAATAATGGAAGATTTTAGTGTGCATCAAATAAGTATTCCATAGCAAGAGAGAAGGTCCTAGTTCTTCGATTTCTATTACTCACCCAGTAAATTCCTCCAGGCACTTATTACAAAGTCTCGATACTGTAAGGCTACGTTCTTTCCCTCCAGTCCATAATACCTTAAAAGGAAAAAATAGATTGTTTTAACATTTTGAAACCACAAATTAGAAAAGCCACGAGGTTGTTCATACAAATTTAGCCTGCGTGTAACTAACCGACAATTTATTACAAAAAATAAGTCACTACAAAATTTAGACTAGGAGAGGATTTTCCAAAGATCTTCAAGTTACCAAGGCGAACTGAGTTAACTAAGATAATTAGAAACAAACGAGATGAATTCCTAGAAATTCACTTGATTGTTGTCGTTGGAGTAACAACTTGCGCCTGATGACTAACAATCACAAATTTGCAGCTGTTTGAATAAGAGCTAGCAACAATTGTGGAGCAGAACACCAGGAGTTGACTAGGCCAAAATGTATTAGACGAACTGTAATAAGGGTTGAAGAGAGTAAGATTGTTAAAGAACGAAGGCAGTTAGAAGGCAGCGTAGGAGTAGATGCATGACAATCGTGTCTGTGTGTGCGTGTCAAAATAAGGAAAAGGTAATCATAAAGTCCCACAGAACTCTTTCTTCAATGTACTAGAAGTTGAAAGCTACAGATCCTATTGTCCAATTCGTGTCATAGATGCGATGTGTAAATATGTTGACTTATACTAAGTATATAAGACTACTAAGTTAATCTCATTTCATAACCAAAACAGGTAAAATTAACAGATCATAATCCTTGAGATTTCCAAATAAGGTGAAGAAAGAAAATGAACTTACACATTTGCAAATTGTGACTCAAAGTATTATGGCTGTCATTATCTTTCACGTATAAAAGTGAACCAGAAATTAAAACTAGCAAAAAATGCATAGCATTGTATTGAACCTGATAAGTACCATATGTGTATACTTCGCAAATCGAAATGCCAATTTAACCAGTACTAAAATTTCCGAGCTAAATGCTAAAAAAGCTCTAACAATACCAGAACTGTCGTAATTTCCCTCATTTTTGCCCCACTCTAACGTAATACGGCGTGAAAATAGTAGCAACAAATGAAAAGTAAATGATAGCAGTGCTACAAGTTATTTAAGCCCTAATCATTGCAATATAATAAGGTTTTAAACGTTACAGTTTAAAGAGCAGATACCAACGTATGCTACGTTTACAAGAAATTTCGGATCCTAACTCATCAAAAGACTAATGAACACTTGGGCGAATAGTCCCAAGGTACTATTAAACAACTTTTAAAAAGCATATTACACTTGATAGGATGGAATTTGAATTCTATGAGTGCTCTAACATGATTAAAATTTACAACAATTGTCAAAAGACCAGTGGAAATTGATAGTAAAGGCGGCATTCCAAATGTTTGACTATCGAAAGAGTAAGACAACTATCCTTTACTCTTACAAAAGACGAAAATAACAGACTACTTATTTTCTTCCCCAATACCAGCACGCTCTTTTTGAATGAATGAGTAAAAAATAGACCCTAGAGAAAAAAATAACACCCCTCTTGTTAATCCTGAACTTCTAGATCTTATAATTAAACAAAAACATTTTCATTATAACAGCAATCACTAACCCTTGTGTCAACACCTTGAATATACACTACAAAATAAACACGAGAGCTAGACACATGTGATTAGTACTTCACTGCCCAATTATAAAAGTCATTAAGGCAACTTCTCAACTATGAACTAAAACAAAAGCTTGAGTAACATTTTACGGGCTCATTCTTCAATTTGATAACAAAAGATGAAATAAAAATTCACTTACATGATGAAAAATAGAAAAAATGTGTATTAAGATCAATCGGTGAGTGAAGTTGCCTAAGTCAATTATGGCTGAAACGGTGACTTTATGGTGGACTAATACCTAACGCGGAGACACCCGATTTCGGGGAAAAAATTTTCAAATTCGTCCTCTTACCAACGGCTCATTTTAACAACAAGAACTTGGTTTTTCCTAAATCTAGCTTGGATATAAGCTCACAGATAGTAAAAGTTGGCGACGATGGATTAAAAAGAACTGAAAGGTTGAATATTTACAAGAAATGTCGTTAATTATTGTTGAATTTGAACTTATCCCAAGGAATGGACTTTTCCTGGAAAAAAGCAGGAAAATGTTATGATGCTTCAAAAATGGTTTTCTACGTTTCTAAATATGAAAACTGAAACATTAAATATTCATTTACCAAAATAGGGGCAAAAAATCTCGTTTTACAAGTTAATGAATGTAACTATAAACCAGAGGCGGATTAAATCTTCTCCAATTGGTTTGAAAGGTGTGAAGATGTTTTCCGAAACGATCTCAAATTACAGAACCGTTGGTCAGTTCGAAGAAGGATATGAAACGGAACGAAAAATGCACAGAAGAATCATCTCGAATGTGTCACAAAAACAAGCGGAAAAAAGGGGAGGAAAAGAAAGCAGTATCCTGAACTTGTTTCTGAAATCATCAATGGATCGACACCTGAATCGAAAGTGAAGGCTGTCGGGAAGACAGAGAATGGAGATCTTCCCTCTAAGCCAAAATGAATGCAGTATTCCGTTCCAGGCATCCGAGGCGAAAGTCCGGAACCAAGAGAAAAGAAAAGTACGGGTTCTACGAAGGAAGAGAGGAGTGAGCAATGGCAAAAAAGCTGAAAGCTGTTTTCGTGAACTTCTGGACGGCTGCTCAACCAAACCGTGGTGGGAAATTTCCAATGGCAATATTAATGAGAAGAAGCAGGTCGAATATGCCCATAAAATAGGAATATGTGGACAAGAAGGAATACGGAACCAACAGAAGGAGTTCAAGCGAATCCGAAGAAAAAGATCTATGGGGGAAGGGCGGCTTTAAAGGTAGAGGTGTCAAGGGGAAAATATTATTATAAATATATTATATATTTTCCCTTGACGAGATTGGCATTTTATTTTACATATTCTTCCCATTATTACTAGAAATTACGCTTATCCCTTGAAAACAGGTGATGTTAACTAATATGAATCACGTTACACTCTCCATAGTTCGAGTTGAACTGTAATAAGTTTTTGCCCTACCAACGGGAACTTTTTCCTTATTTCCTGAATTGAACAACGGCTGACAGATCGGAGGACTTTTTAACCCCATAGTTTACCAATCTTGATTTTACCATATCAGAAGTGCGCTCACTAAATCGTTACCAAAATCATTAGGGCTATTAAAAGTTTAACGGCACTCATCTTAGGCAGAGTAGCATTACGGAGAGATATCCGTCTCCTTAAATTGGTTTTAATTAGTCGATCAATTTCATTAGTTCTGAATCGATGGGAGCATGCGCTGTTCGCTAAGTCATCGGCACCCAGAAAAAATGCTCTAACTTATAAAAATAATTATCGGTGGAAGCGACTCAGCCTTATACTGAGCGATGCTGAGTAAAAGTTAAAATAATTAGCAAAGTAAAATGAATTCACCCAGTGAGCTCTACTTTGCGAAAAACATCTTAACTAGCAACAATAAGCTGTTCTTGGATAGGACAAATTTTTCCAGATAATAAGACCAATCACTCAATCTACTAAACTGATCAATAAACTTGGAAAATTGCGGACATCCATTTACACTGAATACGGAAATCTTAACATTGGAATATTATAACAGATTTTATGCGAAGTAAAACTCTTCTGATAGTCTGACATATTGAAACTATTTCCCTTCTCTTGAACTATTTTACCTTCCTAATGTATAGAAGTCCTCCTCTCCCTTAAATATTGTGTGCAAATAGCGAAATGACATCTACATTATACTTAAATCTAAATGTAGCGAGTTCGGTCAGTATTAGAATAAAAAATCCGTCGACTTACATGCCAAATAGGAGGCCACCAAGATGGGCAGCATGATCAATGGGCGATCGCCTGTAGAGGAAGAGAGCACCAAGGGCTTCAAATGCAGCAATAGTCCAGGCGGCATTGCTCGCAGTGAAAGAGTGGGGAATGACATTGACCACAAAGGGCACGCAGAGGAGGGATTGTGGCTCGAGCATACAGAAGGCTCCCAGAACAGCACACACAGCTCCACTGGCACCTATTGAGGGTATCCGGGAGTTACGAGCGGCTTTCGAAAGAACACTTAGAAATGAGGCGAAGATACCTATAAAAGAACGTATAAATGAAATAGAAAATCGACTACAGCCGAAACTGATGAAGCATAATTTCTTGATCAAGGGATAGGGTTCTCTGTAGCTATCTTGGGGAGAATCCTTAAGATAAATGCGTGTTCATAAAATCCTCCTGCTGATTAATCATTAAGATTTGTGGTAATTTACAGATGAACAATCAAATAAAAATGTTCAAACCTTAACTTTAGGAGAAAGACGAATAATCAGAGAACCCTTTTTATAGATCAACCTTAGATAAAGCAATGCAAATAACCAGGAAAGCTGATTGATAAAACTCATCCGCTATGTCGTCGATTCATTTAAAAATTAATAAATTATATACAAGCAAATTGTATGGAAGTCTCTATGGAAACCAACCGTTTTCAGAAAATTAAAAGCATAATTGATCAACCACCAGATGCCCCGAATACGTGTCACCTGATAATTATTTATAAATATACTGACTAGCAATGCTATGCAACTGTAGATAAGGACGGACTATTTCGTCACATTATTTTCTTCTATTGTATAAAACGTCTAAAACTCACTTTATAACTTCATCCCTGAAAAAACCATTAAATTATAATCACAGTACATGAGTCCTTAATTTGCTGTATGTTTTTAAAAGTACCTCCTGACAATCTGAGATTTGTTAATCACACTGGTTAATTTTAGCTCGCAAAACAGCTTCTCCAGAATACCTTGCCTCTACCTAGATCAAGTTTTGCTAACATTTTCCTGAAGGGGCTAAGAGGGTTTATCCCAAAAGGACTGTAAATTATAAAATTTGCATTGCTGAGATAGAAAAATGTCGACTTACCACCACCAAGAAAGACAGCAAAGAACTGTTCCATTCCAAGAACTCGAACAAGAGGCTGAGTGAAGTTATGAAGAACATACATGTTTAAAAACATGTGAAAGAATGCCTGATGGGAGAATATTGAAAGCACCATTGAAATAGCTGGCCAAGCTATAATGAATCGAATGATTTTAAATTAATTCAATGGGGAAGTAATATTAAGTAGCAATCAAGAAAACATACGTCCATAAGGTGAATTGGCAAAATATTTGAGGAATGTATGGCCAAATCTTCGAGTATTATTGAAGGCATATACAACGAAATTTGCAAGGGCAATGGCTAAAACAAACCGACAAAGTATCGGTCATCTGTTGATTACTACACAGAAGTAAGATGCTTACCCCAAAAGATGTCTGACGATTTTGGGGGTCTACCGAAAATCGCTATGAATGCATCACGAAAGGCCGTCCTGCGATAACGCGCGAGGTGAGAGTTCCAATTATTATAATTCCAAATCATTGTTCCAGCAAAAACCGTGTTGACGGAGATGAAGGTGAAAAGACCACAGCGAAAGAAGATGCTTTTGAAAGTGCGCGAACCATTTATGACGACAGTTGGCTGTCTGCCGTAAAGACCAGGAGTTCTTTTTACATGTTGACGCAGTGATGGTCGACCAGAGACATCCTTGAGACGAGTAAATAGACCTTTACCCAAAGAGAAACTCCGAGGAATACCTGCAAGTGAAATTCATATTAAATCAGTAAATGATTCGATTAGCATGTGTAAACCATAAAACCACAATTTTAATACATCGACGTAAATATTAAAAACGACCAAGATTAAACTAGTAAGTTAATATTGTAAAAACGCACCAATTCTGACCCAAAAGCTGGGGAATAGTATAATTCTCTGATTCATCTGACTAAACTGCCAAACCTGACAACTAGAAGTGAACCATTCACGTTTGAACGGAGTGTTGAAGAAGTTTTCTTATGTAGTTAATATCAACAACTTTTAAATCTGACTTTATTTTGCATGAAAGCAACTGTCTAAAAGTGGGTGCATTTACTTGAATAAAAAAATATATTGGTACTTCACTGTGACTTTGTCATTTGTATAAATTTACACCTAAACAATGTACAAAATATTCATAAAATACGAATGCTACAAGTACTACATGGTGCGTAAAGTCCTATGATGTAGGTTCTTATCTTAATTAAATTTATATGCATTGAATTTTATATATTAATTGAAAACTATATTATTATAGAACAGCTATGTAATTCACATATGCAGTTTGATAACTATTAACAAATTTATATTTTTAAATACGGCCTCTATAATAACAACAGATTAGCTCTGTTAATTATTAGGATTGCGATTAATAATGGCTGCGTTCTCGTTAACTGTATTAGAAAATTCATTAATCAACTAAATTTCGATTAATTTATAAATTTTAAGTCGTAATAAGCTATTTTATGAATCAGTATTAATATTTAAACCTCAAAATTCTGCATTTTATGTCTATTATAATAAGAACTACAATTCACTCCATCTACTTGCAATACACTATATCCCCGGCGCGCGAGTTGGATTTTTGCTATCCTGTGGCATGAATCAGTTAAGAAAGCTTGTACCTATTGGCGGCAGTGGAGTTCTAGGCCTTGCCGGTCTTGGTCTTCTTGGTTATGGTGTCAAAGAGTCCTTCTACACAGGTATTTTTATAACGAAAATTAATTACTCATATTAGTTGATGGTGGTCACCGTGCTATCATGTTCAGTCGTATCAAAGGTGTGAAGCCTGACATTTATCCCGAGGGCCTCCACTTCAGGCAGGTCATTATTAAAATTTTTATGTTTTATAACTTTATAGAATTCCATGGTTTCAGTATCCGATCATCTATGACATTCGTTCAAAACCCAGAAAGATCACTTCCCCCACAGGAAGCAAAGGTATGCTCTATGGGGAATTTTAAACGTCTTAATGAATGTACAACTCGATATTTTTAGATTTGCAAACCATCAATATTACTGTCCGTGTGCTATCTCGCCCTGAGGT
Source organism: Hymenolepis diminuta (assembly GCA_900708905.1). Lineage (NCBI taxonomy): Eukaryota > Metazoa > Platyhelminthes > Cestoda > Cyclophyllidea > Hymenolepididae > Hymenolepis > Hymenolepis diminuta. The sequence goes on along the minus strand of CAADRB010000006.1, from coordinate 1,520,538 downwards.
TTCAAACCTACCTGAACTCTACCGTACCCTCGGCACAGATTTCGACGAACGTGTACTTCCCTCAATTGTCAACGAAGTCTTGAAGGCTGTTGTAGCGAAGTTTAATGCTAGTCAACTTATCACTCAACGTCAACAGGTCTCCCTTCTTATTCGTAAACAACTTATCGATCGCGCTCGCGATTTTCACATTGTTGTTGATGATGTCTCTATCACAGATCTAACATTCTCACAAGTATATGCCTCTGCTGTTGAAGCAAAGCAGGCACGTGTCTAGTTTATAGTGATTTTGTGCTTGATGTTCGTCCATTAATTTGCCGTTTCCCAATTCTTAATTAGATTGCTCAGCAAGAGGCTCAGAGGGCTCAATTCTTGGTTGAAAGAGCTAAGCAGGAACGCCAACAGAAGATTGTTATGGCTGATGGTGAAGCTCAGGCTGCTAAGTTGATCGGTGATGCTTTGCAAGCAAATCCTGGTTATCTGAAGTTGAGAAAGATTAAGGCTGCTGCTAATATTGCCAGGACAGTAAGTTCTACCAGATTATTTTACCCGTGTCGTTCAAAAAGTCGTGTTTAACTTATCTTTTGTTTTGTAGATTTCTCAATCAGCCAATCGAGCTTATCTCAATGCTAGCACGTTGCTTCTTAATTTGTCCGACCCACAGTTTGATGCCAGTGTTGAAAAGGTCATCAAGAAGCGATAAATGCGCTTCACTATCCACATACCCGCTCTAGTTGCATTATTATCGCGGTGTGTTTTGCACTATGCCAGTAGTAGTATTGACGTAATTCGTGGTGATTGTTTCAACGCTATCGCGTCTAACCTATCTCCCCTCTATTTTTGCCATTTAATAAATACTGCATTTTCGTTTTTGTCGTTATTCGCGTAGCTGGTTGTTTATAGTAATGCTTGTACTAATTAGAATTATTTCTTTGGTATATCTTAAATAAACCTTATCGTAACTACAAGAAAATTTGATCCTGGCTCGCGTTTTCATGTATTGTGTTCTTGTTTGTTCGTAATTGTTTGGCTTTTGATCATTTTCTACATTTCATGCTACTATATAAACTTTTAGGTAACTGTTGAAACGAGTGCTCATTCAGCTAGAGATAATAGGCTTACTCGAATAGTCGCTCCCTTTCGTCTTTTTCATTTTCAATATCATTGGCTTCGCCACTATATGTGCGATGATCTAATTTAATTTCTGCAAGTTAATTATTATTTTTTCCTCATTTATAAACAAGTCTTTGAAATGAACTCATATTTTAAGTTCACGTTGCTAGAAGACTATATGTAACAACTAATAAGTTAATTTTCAACCTTCAAAACGCACTCTGCTTTCTCCTCACGTCTAGCTTTCATTTTCTTGTTTTCTTCTTCACTCCAGTGAGTGGATATGCGTGAAGGTTGAGAATGAAAACGTTTCATTGTCCACAATTTTGGCTCTGGTTTCGATTGTGACAAAGGAGTCACCGAGTGTGTTGATTTGAGCGTATCGTAAAGTCGTGGTGACTTGCTTTTAACTTTTACCAAATTCGCCATATTAGCCAAATTTGCTCTGCAAATAAAGAACAGATTATCTGCATATTTTAAGGAAAAATCTAGATAATAATCATTAATGTGAGCTTAGGACTTATGAGAATTGCGTTTGTATATGGTCGTGTCTGAAATCGCCTAGAAAAGCCCTTTTTATTACTTTGTAATGCTATTTCATTTTTTTAAAAATAAGATTAGGGATTAGACACTGGGAATTAACGTGAACATTAGCTGATAAATTCTACTCAAAATCAATGGGCGATACACATAATCAGTGACCATAGCTCACTCGTGCTTGCAAAGTTGGTGAATTTGGATGTGGGAAAAATAATTGAATAGATAATTTGATGTTATTTATACTATAAAGACTCGCAGTTGGCATCAACTTTCTGAATACATCTCTGTCAATAAGCATTGACAATATTACACTAAACGAAATTTATTTCTCAGGATATTACAAAGAAAGGATATGACCAACCAAAGTAATCATATATTTGCTAGAAAAAGTGTTAACATAGTATGAGCGATTATACAACTTTTCCAACTAATCAACAACAATCGCGGATATAAATTCACTCAAGGACCTAGTAGAAAATTCTTGGAATTTGAATCATTGGAACAGAAAACAGCGAACAAGTCCCAGTAAATAACTCTGCAATTGTGAATATGAA
>CAADRB010000006.1:1507717-1517880 GCA_900708905.1 Hymenolepis diminuta | reverse complement strand
CAAACATTTTTTGCCAGTTTGACAAAATACCAAAAAATTTTATGCAATGTACTCAATCTTCTGTCAGGTATTGAATAAAAATTTAAAATTCCATAGACCCGGATTAGAAGTTATGTTTGCACTCATCAAACTTATTAGCTTTTACTGTCTTTGAAAAAATGAGGGCAAGTACACCTCTATCTAATATTTAATGACTGAAAAAATCTTATATAACTTGTAGCATGCATATGATATCTCAGAGATCAACTCACCCTATTTTTCACACATTGTTCCGCTAACGAGAACAAAATTAGATAACCTTATCGGGGTATTTTACTTCTTTTTCACAATTTTATATCACATACGCTCCCTTCAAACTACTCGATCTCCTTTCACATTCCTCTACGATTGTATGATACGTCGGTGTTCCATCTCAACTGCTGGTCTTATTATTTTAATATGGGTTATTGTATTTTATTAGCCTTTAAAAAGATTATTAGATTTTTTTGGAAACTAGCTCTAAGCCTAATATGGCCAGTCTTTTAAAGTAGTTTTGCTGCTGGGATTGGTATCACTTTTAACTATATAACTACTACTTTCTAACCACTCCTTTCTAATTAAATTTTTCGGAATAGGTCGTCAAGATCTGAGTTAATATAGACGTAAATTATACAACTGTCAAAAAAACCTTATGTAAGTTCCTTGAGTGGATTTTTGTTTATATAAAAAAGACTTACTCGATGGCCTTCCGATCAAATTCCCTTTTGTAATAAAATGATAGAAGGCAATCAGCAGGAGAAGTTGGTCTCCTCATTCCAAATGTCATTTCCACCGGAAAGTCAATTTTCTCCTTCGACCTTTGAACATGTTTATGGTGATAGTCCCTCTCCTTTCGGAACTTAGTCAATTCTGACATTTTATGAATCCCAGCCCTTGCACTATCCATATTCATCCTCTTGTAATCAATTTCATATATTCCCACACCTGAGCTTGGTCTAAACGTACTCCAAGTTAGACATTTATTGAGCCCATTTGGATCTCGTTCACTTTTCTTTCCGTAGATGAAACATGATGGGGGAAGTGATCTACCTCGGGTTAATGACCGACCCAATGGAGCTCGTCGTAGTAACTCATTTCTGAACATTGATTTTCGAAAGGTTCCCATTTGACCGGAAGCAATGTATTCCGCTTCCCTTAGTAGTTCTATATCCGAGTTATTCTCAGGCATGATGCAGCTCTACTCTGAATCGCGTCTTGTCTGTTATTGCATAACTAATAAACCATATGTTCGACCATATGGGACGGTCGATAATGCCCCAATGTAAATGCGCGGTTTGACGGAAATTTGCATTTATCTGTAGTGGGGATTGGGAAAATGTGTGATGAGTGATAGACCAATATGAATGTCAATGACAATTAGTTTTCTCTTATTTTTCATTATGCACGCTTAAATCATTTGCCATTTAATATTACTCTAAATATTCTTAGTCATATAGATATGCTATTACTTTAGCAAGAGCCTCTGATATAGGTAACTTATAATTATATCTTAATATTATCAATTTGATAATTCTTAATTGTCTATTGCATTTCTAATAGGCAAAATGTGAAGCTTGTTATAATTTTGTGTGATATTAATGTATATTATGAGGCCGGACAGAACTTTTTGAAAACTTTCAAAATATTTTCAAATTTTAGAATAAGATCGAGAAAGCATCGATAAGGCTTAATGAAAACTGGATTCAGCTATCTCTTTGTGACACTCAAATTCCCACAATTTCCACCCTCATCCAAAATGTGCAATAGAGAGGAGACAAGATATTAGGGGAGCACCCTATGTTAACACTCCAGCCCGAAAGGGTCAACACTGAGAATCTACCGTAAAACAACATTGCAGGGTCAATAGACGTAATAGGTGTTAGACTGTTCTGCAAATCTAATCACAACTGACTGTCCAAAATCTTGCCTTATTTCCATATAACAATATAACATTTGCTATTTCATTATTCTTAAAACTGCTATTGCAATGAACTATCTGAAATTTAGACCACTTCTCTTCATACATGCTATTTTAACTTGCCATAACTGAGTGAGATCTAGCCTTCAACATCCTGGAGCACCATCCCCAATTACAATCTTGGTACCAGCGATTATTTCAGATGCAAAGTTGAGGAAAGGAAGACGAGATCTGGGTAATATATGTAATAGTTTGTCGGGTATGTGTAATTCATAATGGGGGATAAATATAACTGAATATTTGAGAACTCACGGACCAAATTACCACGAAGCGGCCTTCACTTAGGTTGCTTTTGATAATTGGTATCCTGAACAGTGACCCTATACACTATCTGCGCCTGCCAGACCCCCGTGAACTTCGGTAAATCAGCTGTAGGTTAGGAGAACTGCACTCCCGCAGATTACATAAGCTGTGTTTGGTTAAGAAATGTGATATTTGTCATATTATGTGTGAATTAAAAAGAGAAAACCACAAACACATTGTTATGATCTACTATTCTCTGTAGAATACTGTAACCGACTCTCAGATTCCCTAAGAAATTACATTAGTTACAAATGCGACTCGACGACACCATAATACAAAGCGATCCAAACCACCGTGTTAAAATAAGACGGACGTTTTCGTTTTGTAATATTGGGACAAACTCTCTTTCAAGGGCATAAATAGGATCTTATTTTCATCTCAGCAAGCTTAGTAAACATCATAATACCGAGCTTGGCCATATATTATAACATTGCACGATATAGGAAAACATTATTAAGATAGGGCAAGAATTTCATTTCAATGTCGAAAGTCAAAGTGAATCTTATTTTTGTTCTTATTTTAGATAAGGAAATTATATTAATTTCATAGGACTTTTGCATGAGGTAAAACCATTTTTCTAGTTGTGACAGTAAATATGCCCAAATTTACAATGTGGGGTTTATGGGGTCTAATTGATTGGCCCTTGAAAAACATTTGCAGCTATAATATCTTAGTAGTGCCTAAGAAAACATTACCCACAAATATATCTTAAAATAACTTATAAAAATGTAGATTATTGACTTAAAAACAAATAGAAGCCGATGAATATATATATATATATATATATATGTATGTATGTATGTATGTATGTATACTAACATTTCTGTTTAATTAGATCCATGCCAAGAGGAAAATACTATTTTGGGAACAAGTGTGAGCCTGTAAGTCCCAGCATGTAACCAAAATAAATCAAATTCCATTAGTAAGTTTAACGGAAATCCTGCAAAGCATGTGTATGTGGTCATTGGTATAAGTTAGTCATTTACTACTTCAAAGTCAACTAGTTGAAGACTAAATATACCAATCTTGAAAATCAAGGAATAAACATGGAAGTTACTGATTAAATAAAGCGACAACAGTTTATATTCAATTATTTAAAAATACACTACTTTAAAGTGGCCTAAGGAAATACTTAATGAACGCAGTCTTGAAATCCTCTAATTAGTAGGATTAATACAACATTCCAAGCTGCCACCGCTTATCTATTTGTGCCATCTTAGTTCTTAATTTTTATGAAATTTTCGAAATTTGTCAATAACCACGTTGAATACTGATAACGGTATGATAAATAAGGCATTTAATAACGAGCCGTCAACTTAATGGTGTAGTGTCTGTACTTTGGAAAATTGAGTAATCATGTGGAGTGACCTCTGTCAAATTTATATGCGGGTGAATGGTAGCTTGAGTACCTGAACGGTTTGTCTAGTTAAATCATCCTCTACATCGAAATAATCATTAGTTATATTCTCCGATAAATAGCCTTGTTAAAAATTTAACAATGCTTTTTGTTCTTTCTCTCTGCATCTGAGTGAACCGTAGTCTAGAGATATCTAGTGGGTGAATACATCACAGCATCAGAACAAGAGCTCTTAGCAGTACTACAGCATAGAAGAGTAATACTTTACAAAAGAGGACCATTGAATGGGTTACAATTGCGGTAATCATTTTAAAAATATTAAGATAGCACAGGAAACCTCGGTTGAACATGTGAAGAGACGAATGATTGAATGATTTAAACTTGATTTATTTCGCTCGTAAAATTATCTATGAATTCATCAGTACTGTTTTCCATATCAACGGAGATTAAACATCTTTAAATGTCCATTCGATATAACAAGTCATCGATAAACTTTCGGGCATTTTGGTGATTCTTAAGTGTACAATCAACAATCTAGTTTTCCGGTAAAAAGATCAATAATGAAGGATATAATGCGGATTGAGTACATGAACTAAGTATCTAAATTACCTTCAATATCTTTTATGCTGCCTCCAAAGTACTACCGATCTGGTCGTTCAATTTCTTTAAAACATTCACTTGATTACCTACTGAATATGCATTTTTACTGTCGTATATTTGCTTGTAGATTTCTGTCTTGAACTTCTTCCTATTACTCAGGCGTGAGCTCTCTAAAGCACAATGAACGAGTAATTATAATTTAATAAGCATCGATATGAAAAGTTTCTAGTATTTTATATGGCAACTGTCTCCAATATTTATTCAAGGATTCCTCCATATACAAGGGATAAAGAATATAGTTCAGCATTGAAGTATTTGTCAAATTTTTAAAAATTTAAAAAATGGTTAATGCAATTTCCTGGTTAATTTACAAGCGCGATTTGAATCAAATGGGAAATAAAAAGAGAAAACTTCTAAGAAAATTTGCATATATTTGACATTTTAAGGGGGAGCAATATAAAAAGAGTAAATGTTGCACAAGTAGGTAAAATATTCATCAGACTATTTAGATCTCCATGACTAATATTCTTTAAATTCTAAACATATTTAAATCAAATTTTAAGCCATTTTCTCTTTCTTTGTGTCTGATTAATAATAATATATGATTGCTACCTAATTATTTCATAATTTTTTCTCGAAAAATATTATCATCCAAATAAAAAAAATGCACTATTTAACTTGGTGAATGTGATACAAATCATAAAATTGGGAATATTAAAACATCATAATACAGATACAAAATTCGCTTCAATTTACTGATCTACCCTATCAAAATATGAAATAAATATTAAGCGTATTTGAAAACTTAACTTAAGATGTACTCTCAGTTATGGTATGGCCTTTGAGATCATATTCATTTCTAATATCTTGTACATTTACCGTAATAGCCTTAACTAGAAAGATCGCGATACCTTTGCTAATAAAACTAAAGCGCAGTTTATAAAGGCAGCTTAACAGACCAATTCCTGAAATCTTTGAAAAACAGCACTTTCCTAACGCTTCCATAATAGGGAGTTTACATCACTAAAACAATGATGTTCCGAACTCCACACCCCACTTTTTGAAAAACATCAACATTAAAAATATGTAGAAAATTAAAATTAATGCATATTTAAAGTATTTTGAAGAACTTATTATGAAATCTTCAAAATTTATACATCTAAAATTAGACATTCTGAAAAGTAAATTTTTTCCGAATTATAAATAATCACAGTTTAACTTTTGACATAAATAAATATAATCAAATTGTAAGCCTGATCCTTTATAGCTAAACTTATTACTACTCAAAAATAACAGTTAACTTGTACGCAGTTTGATACAAACGGGAATATCAATATAAGTTGCAATAGTTGCAAAACATTTAATCTCTTATGATTAAAAGTGGGAATTTACATTTTTCTTGAGTAATTAATATTTGGACCTCGATCAGTTGGATGATATACCAAAATTTTAATAAAAATATACTCACAAGAGAATGTGCGTCAAAATCTAATATGTCTGGTTACTAGTAAAGTAAATTTAGTTTTAGTTTTAAAATGTAAGTGGCTCAGTGAATTTTAAATTAATTGTATTAAAATGACTGGTCTTCAAGGCCAAATATTAGCCTATAAATTGCAAACTCGTATTATCGGTTCGAATCAAACATTTGTACGAGAAATAAGGTAAACCGTGGATTATTGGAAATATAGGCATATTTGCGTTTATTACAAATTAATTGTAATTTAAATATTTATCTAATACGCTCTTGTTAATTTATTAGTATGTAATAAATCATTTACGTTTAATTTGTTATGCTTTTCACTGAAGGAAACTCTCAAATGTTTTTTATCTACTTCAGACATGTTTCCGTCGGCAACTAACATTACAAACGGCAAATCCGAGGCACCGTCTCAAAATGAAAGCAGTTGGTTGCATAGCTCATCTTATAAGCCTCAAATACTTCAATTGAAATCAGGGAATCACCATAGGAATCATACCAAACACAAGAATATAAAGCATGTAAAATCACTAAAAAGACCCCTCAGTCCATCAATAGATGATGAGAATAAATTGGAGACTGTAGAAGTAGATTTTATCATTGACACTCAGGGCAATCCAGCTCTTCTGGAATTTGGATGCACATACGAAGGTGACGTCGCTAAATTTCACGAAAACCAGAAAATCCCCATTCTTGGCTGCCGTAAAAAACTTCGGATAGTCGATTTCGAGCCAAAGCTTCTGAAAAAAGAAGTCAAACGCAATATTTCTCGGCGGTATTTTTCAAAAAAAAATCGACCTATTTTAGCCAAATCCGTTATTGGCCATGCTTGGGCTCCAGTGGAAGTATCAATGGAGCAGCCATATCGGTCATTTTACACGGTTTTTCAAGAAGGGTCAAGTTCTCTTCCAGAGTCCACTGAATCGAGTTCAGTCCATTCAGAGCATGTCCGAAAGGTTGCAGACCTCAACCGAGCCGTTTATGATAACCCGCAAGACCTCAAAGCGTGGTTAGAACTGGTTGAACTGCAACTGTTGGATATTTCTTATCAAGGCAAGGGCGAGTGGCCTTCAGATAATAGCGCCAGCAATCGATATGTTATTTTAGAACGCCAGTTGGCTATTGTTGAGCGGGCGGCGGAAAAGAATCCTGGAAATCTCCGTATGCGACTGCTCAAGGCCGCCTTGTATGAATACGCCACTGAACTGATTGCAGGTGGTGCTTGCCGGAGTTCTGACTCGTTAGAAAGACTCAATCAGAAGGACAAGGTGGCACGAGAATGGTCTGATTTGGTTCGTGTCTGCCCGCAATCTGTAGGCGTTTGGAGGGGGTACTTGGCTCACCTGAGAGGGAGGTTCGCACTGTTTGGTACGATGGGAAGAGATGGAAGACAGAGGGAGTCTTTCAATAGGATAGATGGTCTCTACAAACGTGCTTTAGATACCCTATCAGGTCTTGTTGCAGGAAGAATTGTTTCACATAAACCGACTGTGAATACAGCTGATGAAACCGTTGGTAAGTTTATTTATCTGATTATTTGGTAGTGATTAAACAGTACATATATTTTCAATTGCGAGTATTCTTATACTTATTTCCTACAGTTCTTTTGGTCCCTCTCATGTTATATGGGAAAAGTTATGGTGGTGACGTAGTGGTCAACGTGCATGACTGAAATGTTGAGGTTTATCGGCACACATTCAGTGAAAGACATGATCGATTGATGGAAACTGGTCGGGAGTGATATCAGAATGTATTCTTATCAAGGAGGCTTGAAGATGGTAATCCTCTGCTCAGCACGAGGGCTGAAGAAAAACGCTCCCCTTCAGCAGACTTTGGACCTATATTTGCAATTCTTACAAAGTATATTATAAGGCTTATTAAAGAAGATTAGTATTCTGACTTCGTCGTAGACGTTTTTGTTAACTGTCTTGTAGGACGGATCCTTGCGCATTTATTCACTACCACAATAAACGTTTAACGCACATTGTTAAATCACGGATCCGAAAATATTGCACTTATTTAATCAAGCAAATTATTATTAATGACCAATAGTCAAATCGGAGATGTGGTTGGTGGGTTTAGTAAGAAAATCTACTCATCTTAATCTTGAAATCTCGTCGATTTTAGAGTGTATAATGATTTTTTTGGAGGAATTCGTTTCGTGAGTTAATCTTCTGACGAAATTTCACTTCAGTTTATTATGTCTAATTTTGCTGCTATAAAAAACAGTGTTAGCTGAGTAATTCCTGTTTTGATAAATCAGTGGAGATTACTTTTTTAATTCATGTCCGAATTTTGCGTCTTTGAAATTGATGTCTAGCTGAAACGTCAGGATGTTGCAGCTCTAGTTTTGGACAGCTCTTTATTGTAACATACTAAACACTTAGTGGAAAGGACTCATAAGATCCTGGAGGGAAAACATCTCGACTAGATTACATCTTAGGATATTGTGCCAATTACAACTGATTAAATAGACAAGCAAAATATACTTGACGACAGAAGGTGACACACTCGAGTCATTGTGTCTGAAAAGGAATTAATCATGCAGCCAAACGCTGAGGATCTGTATATCACAAGCCGGAGTTCTCAGTTCAAAATGTGTTGTTTTTTGGCTAGTTATCACCATCTACTCGCTTACACTTGCGTCTTCAGAATCCATGTATTACGGATATTGCTACCACTTTGATTTTGAACATCTCTTAACAAACTTGTGCCAACTATCGTTATAACAACGATATACTTTGCTACATTGTTATTATTATTATCTGTAGTGGTGTAAAGTGTTTTACAGGTTTTGATCATGAGGAAGCATCCGAATAAGGAGACAGTATTTAGACCCAATAGGGCATAAGACAGGTTAAGGGGTCAAGCAGAGATATAATGAAGTTAGGACATCAAGGGTCGTACTTTGTATGAACTATGGAAGCTTCGAATTGTCCTTGTTCAAATTTGTCCAAATTCCATATCTCACTCTCAGCTTCATGCGTGAGATTACATCCACAATATTCAGAGTTTGTTCTGTGGTTGCTGCTTCAATGTGCTTCAATCTTGTTACAATTAAGAGTAGATGGATGTGACTAGCAAGGATTTTTTAAAACAAAAGCGTTCACTCATGGCCAAATTAGCCGCAGTTTTTCCAGTTTCATGAAATTTTTCAAGCTCCTACTTTTTAAATTGTTTCTCACTTATTCTTATCAGAGTAGTTATTCCTAAGTCTGCTAAACGTGATAGGTCAGATCCTTCATGAAGATAACACGAATTATAAATTGTCAGTTTAGAATTCAAAATTTTCTGTTAAGCTTTTAGCACTCGAAATTCTTTGTAATTGGGAATTGGCTTAAAAAAGTTAAAAGCCACAATTTCGTTGAAACAGTATTAGCTTCCTCATCTTTTATACAGAAGAATTTATTGACCCTAGGCGACTTTTGTTTAATCTTTTTTCCGTATAACTTTAGTACAAATTTCTTCCCGTCAACTTTTTTGTTAAAACATACTCAGACGATTATGTGTTTTTCTAAGGAATTTTTCACGTTCTCGTAATTTAAGATCGTCATAGTGGTCTTTGTAACTAAATCTTGCCTCATGTAGATCTCCTGGCCGAGTACTGTCAATGGCTCTCTCAAACGGGTTTCACCGAACGTGCCTTCTCAATTTGGCAAGCCGTTATCGAGTTTACTTGTTTTACTCCACCTCATCTTCAATCTCCGGGTCTCTCGATCTCTTACAAACAACGCAAAGAGTTTCAAACTTTTTGGACGGCCCCTGATCGTGGACCCGCTTTTGGTGTCCCTGGTGCTTGCGGCTGGGCTGCATGGAATTCAGAGCGGAGTCGTGTAACTGGTGGCAAGAAAGTTGCCAATGGTCCTATTGCTACGGATCCTGCTCCGGTGCTTGGGGAACTGGAAGAGGATTGGGGGCCTAATTCGCCCACGGCGGAAGCTAGATGGCGTCGGATCGTTAAAGATTGGAATGGTAAATAACGTTAATAATCCGTCATTTGTAAATTCTACTTTGGTCTGTTCTTTTAAACTACTGCAGTGTCAAACTAATTACAACTAGTTTGCAACATGTGTGACTATGGTAAAACAATTGGGTGCAAGCCAATAACCGGCATTCAACACACTTTTTATCCGTTATCTTCCAAATCAAACTTCAATCGACATTATCGACCTCAAAAGTATCATAACAAGGTCTTAAAGACAATGCGAACTATAGAAGAATCTTTACTCTTCATGACAGATATCTTTGAACTTCATCGCTCTCTTTCTCTCTTTAGTATACGTAATGTTGAAACCTCATCATCTTCCTGTCCAAATTTTATATATTATACTAAAAATTATATTAAATTATAACCCAGGGCAAAAATTTGCAATTTTTCATGGGTAAGCAATTGAAATCGGTTAATAGTAACCTAGATAAATGATCGTGGG
>CAADRB010000006.1:1477633-1488764 GCA_900708905.1 Hymenolepis diminuta | reverse complement strand
ACGTTTGAAGTCAGCAAACCAACGTTTTATTGTTGTTTCTGATGGAGCGGAGTCGCCATGACACTTTTCAAGCCATTGCTTCACTTGAACGCTATTTTTTCCCATCAAGAAGCAGTGTAAACTTAAAACACGAAATTGTTTTTGATCCATTGTTTTGAAAATAACAAAAGTAGCGTCGCTCTTAGCACAATAACTCACAAACTAATGAATAGAATATCACGAAATTTTAACAGGTGTCTTTTGAAGGTTAGTATTAACTGAAAAAAAGCGACTGCAATAAAACTAGCGCCATCTATGTGTTAGGCCCAGGACTTTTCAGCCCATGTGTTACATAGAGCACAAAATGGAGTGGAGGAATACAAACGAGTCGTTCCCGAAAATCGTCTTTACATTTACTTCAAAGGCATCTTTTAGAATTAGTTTAACCTCATATAAATCCGATTTACTACTCCAAAATTCTAACACAGGCAATTTTATTGGCGTATCATGCGCAATTTCTAACGGATTAAATCACTGAAAAGTTTGCGGTTAACGTAAGCCTTTAATGGTTTGTGGTGCTGTGTTCGGAGTGCACGTCTGACTAGCCAGATTATGAGATTGACGCTCATCGCCGCACATAAATGGTGTTGATGCCCAGCAATACTGGCTTATTCCTGTCAACAAGATGGGTGGCATAATGTGAATTTCTCATGGAAAACGTCAGAATATCTCTCCCTATTAAATTCATAAGACACTGGGTTTGCTAGAATGCTCAATCATGACTTCTCTCTGTTCAGTTTTCCTAATTATTAACCTCAATCTGAACTTTCCGTGATCGCATTCGTTTCGATGTCTAACAAGTTCTTTTTGATAATAATTTTTTGACATTTTCAGTCATTCCCATCCAATGAAAGTTAAGTAAGGAAAGTTGAAAACTGCTGAGTTGAACTAAAGTCTTGAACGGTAGTGAAGTCTGTTAGCTTTCGATGACTTCATGTCGATTACACCAGGGCTGCGAAGTTGAAATCGGCCATGCAGCAAGATTCTAATACTTTTACTCTCAGGTTTAAGGTCCCCTCAGACCATTCTACACTCAAGACTGCTCTATGACGTCTAAAACTGAGAAAAAAATAGGCACGAATTTCAGAATAAAACAGTTAAAGCCAGAGCTGAAAAATAAATCAAACTGCGTAACACCGAAATGTACGAATGGTGATCTAATATTCTCAGGTCTCTCTATGTTACCATCTGTTTAAAAATGTAAGTGGAAATACAGCAATACAGTATGTTCAGGTAACTGCTGATAAAGGTCGACCAAACTGACTCATTTTGTTATTTTGAATGATTATCGACGGTGTGGTGATCTTCCCGTGGTATTTTGAATAGTATGCAGGTATGGAGAAAAGAACTAAGATTCTTGAACCTAATGGATGCACTAACTAATATAGTTGGATTTCAGATTCAGATGAAATAGGTATTGGTTTCATTTCAGTCTCTCACTTGAGGAATTGTCATGTTGATTCATAAATTATCGTCATTGATATTTAATACATTACACATTGATTAACAGTTAGTCGAACCCATCGGAAATGATGACATAATGTATTAGAATTTCTGGTAATTTTTACAAGTTTGAATATCACATATTCTCCTTTAGAGACGGTGTGCTCTAGCACACTACATGGACTTTACAAACTCTTGTCGTATCGGCTTCAATAAATATGTGATATATCAAAAGATAGTAATTGACGCACCTATCGTATCTCCTTCAATTCTTAAAAAGGCAAAATATCATCATTAGCTATAGCATTGAAAAATTCTATTACAAGTTTCAATAATATGACGGCATCTGAACAAGTTAAAAATAGCAAAATAGCAAAATAAGGAATAAAAATACGAGTCGACTAAGAGTCAGGATATCAAGAATCTAACTTTTCAAGGTATTTAATTCACTTTGTAATGTCCTGATTTTGCAACAGAAAATTCCAGATCCATTTCATGGGATTTTGCCAACAAAGCATTAAGGTGTCAAGTTAAGGTCATCGTGAATCACTGTGTGAAAATTATGGTAAACAGAATGAGGAGAAATCTTTTTCGAACTACAGTTTCAAAGTCCAATTTTCATTATTTGATTCCGAAGTTGCTGGGTGAAAAACCGGCAGGTTTTCTGTAACTATTTATAACACTGATATCCCAGCTAAAGGAAGGAAAAACATAGCCTCCTTTTTGTAGCGGAAATTTCTTACAGTTCAATGATTATGAATCATGTACCACATATACAATAGTTCGGGTTATTCATATAAATAATAGAGTGGTTAAGAGATATTTAAATTAATGAGAAGAAAACGTAAAATTTCGTCAAGGAAACAAATTTATATGATATATTCTCATCTTGAGGGTTTCGATTTCATGCAGTGTTTTTTATTTTGTTCTCGGGTACTCTAAACTAAATGTGAAGTGAAGATGAAGATGAAAAATTAAGCAGTGATCATAGTTTCATGAGAAAGGATGCCGTGTAAATGAGTGAAAAAAGACTAATGAAGAAGGAGAAAATTTACACAGTTGTATGAACGATAGAAACACTCAATCGAGAATTGTGTTCGCAATAGATTCAGAACTCGACATTACCAAATCTTAACACATTTTTATTCCTTTAGATAAAACAACTCGAGTCAGTTTCGCAGTGGATGCTACACAAATAAGTTTTTGCAAAACTCCCAGTAATCCTCTTGAGCAGTCCAAATAGCCTCTAGCAGAATCCTCTATTATTAATTTCCTCCCAAAGTAGCAAGAACAAGCGATGTGTTGAGTGGAGGGGGCTTATTGGTCACTTCTATATGTGTGACGTCAAAAGCTTAGCCATTGAGTACAAAACCACGCTAGGCTGCGGGGATCTTGATTGCTGATTGGCTGAGGAGGCCACTGCCCACACGCCGCACTCTTTCTCTACGCGACCAGTTACATACCCCATTTTCCAGACTGTTCTAGCGCACGTGATTTGGTCAGCCTTGTTAGCGTTGTGAACTTTTCATTTGCGTTAATTAAAAAATTATTTACGCAAAATTGTGGTAAAAGTTCATTGAATGCAGTAATCCTCAATAATCCACTTTTAATTTCACAAAATATAAAAATTGCAGACTTTTTTCATTTACAGATTGTTGTAGAAAAGCGTTTGTGTTAAAAATAGAGATTGATACACTTTACTTTACTAATTGGAACAAATGTGACTTTTCATTTAACTCTTTTTAGAAATAGGGAAAGCACTAAGGAGAATTAGCATGTAACCAACTAATATAAACCACGCTATTACATGGAAGAATGCAGACCTTCTTTCATGTTGACCTACAATCAGTACATTTGTTCCAAATTACCCAGTAAACTTATGTACTGCTGAAATCAAATCAAGTTATCTGAAGATAACTCAATGGCACCGGACACAACTTGAGCTGGTAAGAGAAATTTCCACTTCTAAAAAACTAAAATTTTGATGTTTTTTGAATCTCCCTCTTCCCAGACCATATTTATAGAACTAGCATTCATTGATCATTTCCACTCAATTAGACTGAATAGGTAAACAATAGCTTAAGAATAATTCAATGGCTAAATTGACCAGCGAACAGTAAACACCAAAACCAAGACACTACATACACGCCATCAAAGGGTTTTGAAATGTGCATAGACAATGGATAAAGGGTTGCACACAAATAAGTGACACAGATAATTGAGAATAAAGTAGGTGTGAAGTAAAAGGAATAGAGGAAGTGACAGGATCAAGAAAAATACTTAGAGGTTTATATCACTATGATTTCAGGGCTGGCGCTTAAAGGCGCCGTATCGTTTGCCTTCTATTAGATTTAATCAATTGTTTATTAATCATTGCATGACAATTTTAAAATTAATATATAATTAATATTAACTAATCATTTTTATCAAAATTTGATAAGACGTTCACCTATTGAGACACATCGCATTTCAGCACTTTTAATTTCCAAACTCTAAACTGTAGACTTCCCCAAGTCAGAGAAAGTAAGAAAGTCTAAAATTTTGAAAAAATTGATTGAAGTTCACTGACAAAGTAATAAAAATTTATCACCATTAGAAAAGTACCGACAGTATGCATCATTATTTTCGTGAAAAATGCTTCCAAAATATCACATCGCTTTGATAAACTTATGTTGACTCAGCATCAGAAAACAGGTGAATGTTGTTAAAAACAGAAATTTATTGATACACTTGTCGAATTTGCCACAATTCTATATATTATTTTCTCAAAACTGGCTTTGGTTTTGGAAAAGCACTCTGGAACTTCTTTGGGTAATTACCATTCAATCAACCCTACACTGAATGGTATTAAGTGCTTCAGCTAATCACTGGACAAGTACCGATTGGTGAACGTGCTCGATCACGCTACACCACTGAGCAACCCAATTCAAATTTTCGTTTATGAAAACTGGCATCCACTGCTACTGTCCAGCAATCGCTTTTTAAAACACCATGAAGGTATAGAACATAACAGCACCAGTTACGATATGAGCACGCTTTAAAGTTTCATTTTAAAGAAACAAATCTTTAAATTCCACTTCCACCTGAAAAACAAAATAATAAAAATTACTTTTTACCCGAAATAAGAAATAGAATCTCTATACTTAGAAAAGTAACGCTAGGACATCATTTATAATATTCAAAATCATGCCAAATAAATCTTTATTCCATTATCATCTAAGTATTATATATATAATATTAACCTAGAACAAAATACAGACGAAAATATACTGAATTGGAGTATAGCGCAAAATAATACATATCTGATATTGTTAATAAGAATGTATATACTTTTTAAAGTATTTGTCAGCTATGTGAAGGAAGCGGACCGTAAGAATCAATAAGAGTCCTGAATAACTAGGAACACTTGAATAACAGGGTATGCAGGCGACTAAGAATAAAGCCGAAATGTATTAATAACACAAGGGAGAAGAAAGAGAGCCACAGTCAACTCAGTGCAAATTCCTAATGAGAAGAAAAGTAACGCTACTTCAACGTCAGAGCATTTTATAAATTGAAATAGGCAAATTTCATTTCATGAATCTTTTCACTGCTACAAAGCATTTTTCTGAATTGTTAATTAAATGTACACTGAGAGAGAAAAATCGCATCCAAGTAATTTTAACTTTCAAAAAAGCCGAATGTAGAAACTTTCTTTTCTTTCTGAGATTAATGTGGAAAGACGTTTGATGTTTCATTACCGGCAGTCTTGAAAAAGAAGTTGCTAAAGTTCGCCTAAAAGTGATGAAAATCTTTCAAACTTATAAATATCTTCGGCAAAATTCCCAAATAACGGTTTTTATAAATTATTTTAAGTTAAATTTTATGCAGTCATCTGAGTGACTATGCTTTTATGGGACCTTGAAAATGAATATCTTCTATATATCTTTAGAAGAGTGATTTAAAATGCGTTTATGTGGCATGATTACGCAGTGACATTATAATCCACAGAGAAGTATTAAAACAAAGGAAAACAGCAATAAGTTTGACAAACGATAAAGGAGAGGGGTCGAAAAGATTCGTACTTAAATAATTTGTGGATTTGAACTATGCAATATTG
The DNA here is from genome assembly GCA_900708905.1 of Hymenolepis diminuta. Taxonomy (NCBI): domain Eukaryota; kingdom Metazoa; phylum Platyhelminthes; class Cestoda; order Cyclophyllidea; family Hymenolepididae; genus Hymenolepis; species Hymenolepis diminuta. The sequence continues at coordinate 1,483,183 of CAADRB010000006.1, read as the reverse complement.
ACTTAATGGGAAATTCACGCTCTAAATTCAAATGCCGTAATTCATTAACCGAATTACTGCGCACCAAATTTCCCCAATATGCAGCGTTTATTGACCGGGAAATTAAATAAAATGGTCGGTCTTGCCACTAAAATTCCTTTTATATCCGTCTAGGGTTGAGAAAACATAATGACACTATATGACATTGTGGAGTTTAAATGAATGTAACATAACAGATGAATTAGCAAAAATATTAAAATTTAAATTTTAACTTTTAATTTACGTCTCATGACCCGTTTATTACATAACTTGGATATGAATCCTACTGATGAGCGAATTGCACTGGTGAAAATTCGGTGATTTCCTTGGTTTATCGCTCTGTTTAACTCTGGACAACGGGTGAATGAATGTATGTTTTACGTCAAATAGACTTCTTCAATTCCGTTCGGATCAGTTCACATCTACAGCGGATAAGTGAAATTAAAACTGACACTAACTGAGAAGGAATATGAGAAGTCACAAGCTCACTAGACATCATAAATTCGGTCAATCGGCTAAAGCCGTTTAAATAAATTAATCTAGCTAAATTTATTCAAAATTTTTATTATAGAATCGATTGCAATTTTTAAGAAAACGGATAAATTACCTCAGCAGACAATGTATATCATATTTTGTTAACTATTGGATGAATCTGTCAAAGTTAAGATATCAGTTTGGAGTCATTTTAACGAGTTTTAGTGTCACGTGTACTCCTGCGTTTAAATTCTGTCGGCGATAGGCCAAAATTTTATGTAATTTTACTAAATTTTGCCAACAGTGGCCTTGAATAAAGAATTCTGCTTAGCATACACATGGTTTATCGGTTGCACACAAATTCAAATATTCAGATGACACGAGTTTGAATCCAACTATTCAAATCTGTTTGATGAAATAACAGAACACATCGGTTAATGTTTATCTGAATAGGGTTAGCTAAAGGAGGGTTCATTAATCACAGTCTTTAGTTTCTATCGGAGGATTTGAGAGTATAGCGATCAGAAAAATTAGTGCTGATACACTTATATTCATCGACATCCCAAATTCTCTAATGATTTCTTTTGGTAATATTTTAGTTTAAAAAAAGAAATAAAGGCAAATTTTCGTCAATAAAAATATCCGACGTAAATGAAATTAAATTTTTTAAAAACCACTTTGCTGTTAATTTTAAAATATTTTTATTTTTTAAAGCGAATAAAAAAGGCATATTTGATCAAGACGAAGCAAGCAAATTTGATAAAGTAAAATAATACAGTACGGTGTAAAGAGAGAAAGGGTTGCGGGGGGCAAATACCAAGGTCTCTAATTACAACAATGCAAAGGATTGGGAAAAAGCAAAGAATTTAGTTTAGATAGTAGTTTGATGAAACTTGACAGTGACAAAAAAGGAGGGAGAGGACTAAAATACTGAAGGCAGGAAAAGCGGAATGGAAACTAGGAACGTTAGAGTAGGCGAGAAGGGAAATTAATATAGAATATTTAAGGAAAAAGGTTCAGTAGGTGGTTGAAATAGTTCGCTATCCAGCTAACAATGCAGGAGTAAAGACATGGCCATTAATGAGTTGAAAGGGAGAGGTGAAGTGTTGTTGGATGATAATTTGACATTCTACAGGACTTCTGAAAGACGATTGATGAATGCAAGGCGATAAGATGTGAGTAACTGATGGCGGTTCTAACATATGCCAAGCTGTCCAAAAGATTTCATAACAATAATTTATATTTCATAAATATCATGCAATTATGTTCAAAAGTACAAATTTTAGGAAGAGACTCCCGCACTACTGAGCGAATTCACATAAGCGGTGTTCAGAGCTTATTGAACGGATGATTGAAATAAGTGTCTAATGATAGTATTTTGACAAATTTAAATTAAATGAGTATATAATGCAAAATTCACATTTTGGTGAAAATTAAATGAATAAATTAAATTTTCCCTCACGTTATATATTTATTTCTGATACAAAATACTTCAAACGAATCATCAGTTATTCTCTAATATTTGCAAATCCATTCATGACAGCAATCAGATTTGTATCAGATTAATATCCATTCATGTTCCGGTGAACTTTGAAAAGAGCAAATTGGAATTCTTTCGGAAAGACTTATTTATAATGGATTTGACAAGATGATTCATATATTCAGTTGAGGCTCACGAAAATCCGACGCCATCCAAAAAAATAATACTACGAAGATTAGCGTCAAGTTTTCGAAATATTCAGAGAATATTGACTAATATTTGATAAATTAAAGTTGCATGCAACCATATTTTCTACTTCAACTTTACTTTCTACCTCATTTGCCCTTACTTTTCCTCGTCTAAGCGATTTCCTATTAATTAAAATGAAACATTTCTCACTATCCTATCATATCTGTCATCTTAAAACTGAAAGCTGCGGAATATCACATAAGGTCATTTGCCTTCCCAACCATTGAAAAAAATCCTTTGAAACGACAAGATCCACTCTTCCTGGTTAAATAATATCAGTCAATAAGCACCGAACATCACAGACAAGCATTTACTGCAACCCAGGGCACGAGTCATGCATTTTGAATTTGGGAACGTAAACCGCCCATTTGGTAAATATTACACAAACCGAATCCAAAAATCAATTGAAATAAAACTCCTCGATATCTTGACGTTGCTCCCCGCATCTCTTTGACACCTTACGCTTTGTCATACTTTGGACCCTCGGTTAATTCATGTCACTTCCTCCCCACAACTAAAAAATGGCAAAATTTTTTCTGCTTTACTGTGGGCACGCTTTCTTGAGAATCTCATTATCATTTTCCATCAACTTTGCACATCATTATCGACCAACATAAGAACATTATCATGTTTATTTTAAAACTGGACTCCTTCTACCTTCTACTGCGAACATTTAAGCCATGTGACACGACCACCACAAGTTCTCGGTCATCGAGTGTGAAGTATCTCACGCGCCTAAAAGGGACATGAACAGGAAGTTATAAAAGCTAGACCAAAACAAACGGCAGCTATCAAACCACTGCTACAGCTGTTCTCAGAACACTGCCTAGATGATTTTCTTGCGAATATCTGCAGTCACGTCTGTATAAATGGAAAATGGAAGGCAAAGGTAGCCAAATCTGCTTGACCTCTTACAGGAGTGCTTGAAAGAGGGTTCGCAAGAAAGCTGAAAATAGGGAAAGGAAAAAGCTCTCCATGTCGACATCAATGAACGAGAGTCAACTCGCGCATAAAAGATCCACGTTCTTAAATGAACGCAGGAGAAGTGATGGCACATTGTCCTACCCCATTTGAGAGGGGGGGGGGAGAGAAAGAGAGATCTCAAGAAGACTGAATGAAAAACATGATATGTGGAAAGCTCCTTAGCTTGATAGTAACAAGAAAAGTAATCAAAAGAAATCACCCCCACCACCAAGCTCAATAGCAATGATCGCAAGATTAGGTAGGATCAAAATCGGAAGCAATAAAAGCAAAGCATAAACAAATAAAGAGGATGAGAAAAATTTTTTACCCGACGTTCCAGGTGCATTTTGAGTTACAAAAGTAACCACTATGCATTATTATTATATTAGGGTAAATTACATTAACAAAGCAAAGCTAATTTCATCGGCATATACTTTGTTTATGCCAACTTACCACCCTTGAGATATGAAGACCGTTGTTATCGCGGCTTATAATGGTTTGCAACCCCACTCGCTACACCCACAAGTGATAAGTCGTTGACAAGATTGGAAGGTGATACAACTTTATAAAGTGTATCCGACTTCACATAGAGCATTCATCATATGCGCAAAAAGTTAGGGGTAGTTATCAAATATTAGGTCTGACCTCGAAGAAAGGTTTGCCAAACCCGCAAGAAATTGAGCGAAAGCAATAGGAGGCAAAGAGTTGCACATATAAAATCGATAAAGAGTCAAAATATAGCCACAACTCGATGCAGTTCAGGTGGTACATTTTCTCTAGATGTCAAACGAATTCAAAATTGTCTGAAAAATGTTGACTACGAAAATGCATATGATTCTAAGTCTTCGCACATTTTAAAAAATCAGTCCGTGCAATTTGTATCCAACACCATTCAAAACTAAGTTGGGCTGTAAGATGTCTGAAGGTAGAATGACAATGACATAGAAAGACCCATCAGTACAGAAACTCGGGGAAATTCTTGTTTTTAATGACCGATTAGTATAATATGTACTATTATTACTCTAGTATGTGCTTTGTCTTATTTGATTAGGGTTAGCCTTGCGTGAACTACAGTGAGTCATACTATCTGAATCAATCTTATTTACCTTGTTCTTGGGGGATTTAATTTGCTTGACAAACATTTGAATTCAGTCAATTTGTCATAAAACTCAGAATTTTAAGGAAATTAACTCATTCAAAAATTATGACAGCTGAGTTCTGAAACATTTGAATATTTCAAAGCGAAATATGTCACTCGGAGGAAAATATGCAACTCAATGCATTATAATTCAGATTAAGAATTATGATAACTCTATTTGTTTCCCCTGTTATACCCCTTACTGGACTATTTTGCTGTTTCTTAAGTTAAGATGCAATCCCGTGATTAGAGCTTGTAAAGCTGCTATAAGTTATACATCATTAATGTTATTACCCACGGTAACGCAAAAAATTGTTCAACCTTTAATTATGGGAGGTCGTGGAGATCAAAAGCATTCAGAGAGCAAATTCGAGCTATTAATGAGTCTTACTTCATTTGATTTTTGGATTCACTTTGTACAATATTTATTAAATGGGCTGTTCACGTTCTCAAATTAAAAAAAGTGACTCGTGCCCTTGATTGCTGTAGATGTTTATCTGCGATGTTCATTGCTAATTGATCGGTATTATTTAATCAGAAATGGTGGACTTTGTCGTTTCAAATTATTTTTTTCAATGGTTGAGAGGGCAAATGATCCTATACGATATTCTGGAGCTTTCAGTTTTAACATAGCGGAGATGAGATTTAGTAAATTTAATGATTAACAAATTAATGAAATAATTTTACCACTAACAAAATTTGTGTACTCTGCGAAATTCCCAAATACATGCTGCAATTCATTGTAACTTAATTCAGAATTAATTTTCCTGCCACTGAAAAAGGGAGGATGACAGTGACGTGTGTCTACGTTTCTACTCTCAGACCGCAAATTTTAAGGTACAAAATGTATTCACAAATAGTAATGCAATTTTAGTGACGTTTTTTAGGCGCTCTTCTAAATGACCTAACACATAGATGGCGCTAGTTTTATTGCAGTCACTTTTTTTCAGTTAATACTAACCTTCAAAAGACACCTGTTAAAATTTCGTGATATTCTATTCATTAGTTTGTGAGTTATTGTGCTAAGAGTGACGCTACTTTTGTTATTTTCAAAACAATGAATCAAAAACAATTTCGTGTTTTAAGTTTACACTGCTTCTTGATGGGAAAAAATAGCGTTCAAGTGAAGCAATGGCTTGAAAAGTGTCATGGCGACTCCGCTCCATCAGAAACAACAATAAAACGTTGGTTTGCTGACTTCAAACGTGGTCGTAGAGACACCGATGAT
>CAADRB010000006.1:1350131-1476846 GCA_900708905.1 Hymenolepis diminuta | reverse complement strand
CCTATTTTGAGGCAAAAGATAAATCGTTCTACAAAAGTGGTATTGAAATGTTAGGGCGGCGCTGTAATGATTGTGTTGCTCTCGATGGAGATTACATTGATGAATAGAGCTAATTTTGAACCAAAAAACCGTTTTCTTTGTTAGGCCCGGAACTTTTCAGCCCATGTGTTATTATAATGAGAAAAATCGGACATTGGCTTTGTGATTCATCTACTGGAATCGCTGTTATGGTTGGAATTCTAATAGAGGTAACTTAGAAATTGAAATAACTGAAATAGAATTCACGGTAAACTAAGTTATTTGAATTTCAAAACGTTTAACACCTAAAGGATTCAAGTAATCGGCGGTTAGGTTCAAGAATATTATTTATGGCTACGATAGTCTCATTGAAAAATGAATATTTTCCATTTTTCGCTTTTAATGAGGGAAATCGATTGGATTCAGAATTTTCTTTTCTATGTTTACTTTTTGTTATTAATTGTTATAAATTTTGATTAAAAATGAAACCTTGAAGAAGCCCCGATAAAATGAAACTGTCCTTAAGAAATCGGTCGCAATCTCTTGTTACCCATAATTTAAATGCTCATTTGCCCTGTATTCAAACTGTAGCCACTTGAATTAAGTTAGGCTTACCAATCGGTCATCGATTCAGCATGCTGGATTGTTACTCCAGACTTGCGGTACTTTTCTTTTACAAGTCCCATCCTTTATTGTCTTCAAACGGCGAGATTTACGTTTGTATCTAAGGCGTATTACAACATTGTAGAGAATTTTACTTTTGCAATATCACGGATGGTTTGGTGCTACATACTTTTAAAATTTTTGCCAAGACAGTTAGTTTTATTTTTAGATATTTAAAACCATTCTTTTGAATGTCCATTTTGATTAAAACTTTCTTATTATAACCGGGTCTTCAGACGAGTCTTAATGAGGTTTAATTTAAATATATGAATGTTATAAATATACTGAAGGATTTTTTAAAAAATTTCTAATGTATTTTGAGTAATATTAATTTGACTCGCGTTGGACCAGAGAGAAGTACGTTTACGTTTTCGCATTTACTTGAACTTTTTTCTAATTGTTTCACGCTGGAGAACATTGATTGATGATTTGTACTCAGCCCTTTACCGATAATCGATAATTTTGTCTGTAAAACTCACATACACGCGGGTTTCAAGATTGCAAGTGCACACGCACAACTATCAAGTTCTCCCTCTCTTTCTTAAGTTTCTGTTGCCGTTGCTCAAGGAAATTTGGTTCATTTTCAACTCTTGACTTTCTAATTTAAAACTGTCTGTCGTCTGTGGAAGCTGCAGTTGAAAGCTGTTAGTACTAGCCCCCAACAGTACAAATATTAGCCAATTTGATCGATAAGGATTAACAATTTATATCATGTAAAGATTTACGGTTCAGAAATTAATTTTACTAAGCCAATCTTAAAAGTAGATATCACTTTGGACTTCTATAAAGAATTTCGTCTCTTTGCCCTCTGATTTTTCAAGGTATTCAAGAGTTTATTTAGATCAGTGATTGGTTTTCAGGACGACTAAACATCATTTAAGGAATCCTAGATTTTGGTGAGAATAGAATTATGCTGTTTTTCATCGAATACAGGTCCTTCATATAGTTTTTACTGAAATATCTTTATGACCCCATCCAATCTGTTCTGACTTTATCTGCTGCTCACAAGTAATCTTCCATTTAAATTATTCTTCGGCAGATTAATTCCTTTGTTTGTTTTCTCTATTATTTTAATAAAGTAATGAGAAACGGTGCCATCTGGAACGATTAGATTGAATGAATAAGTAAAGTCAATCATGTCTGCTAGATCAGCATGAAGGTGGCAGGGAAGCAACCCAGATTCATTAATAAACAAACAGGATTTATATGAGAATGCGGAATATATCAATCGTTTCTGGTTCTGGCATCTGTGTTGGCTTCCATGTGCACACACGCATACACTAATACTGATCGACAAAGGATATTGCTATTGTGCTCTTATCGTTTCTGATCGCCAGTTGTGGATCGACATTTGCCATCTATAGCAGTTATTTTATGCTATCAGTTATTTCAGTAGGTGAATTTTTGTTTTCTTACTCAATCATTCCTAAACTGTTAAATATTTCACATATTTCTTCCGACTAGTACTGCTACCAGTTTTACAATAAACTGAAAATCAATAGATTAATTATTTTTCATCGTAAAATACGATTTTCCATTTCAGGAAACACAAATAGTCTTATAGTCTTATAATTAAAGTTATTTAAAGTCTAACCATAAGCTGAACTCGATAACTAAAAAACCTCTGTAACTCAAACGTTGGGAATGTCGCTGTCGTCCACTCCATGAGAATCGTGGTCAGTTTCAGGTGTATGGTTTCTTATGATATTAAATGATTTCGTTGTCCTTAAGTTAATTTAAATTTTCTTCTTTTGCAACTATATGTTATCCTATTATAGCAACAATCTCAGTCGCACCTAGTCAATTTGGTCTATCGTTTTCGTTGCACCTTTCCAAAGTCGCTGACAAGACTCCACCCATGTACCTCAATTCCATTTTTTCAGAACATTTCTTTGCTCAAAAGTGCATTTGCCTCCTTACATAAACAGCCACGTATGTACACTATATTCACTACCCACATCTCTGCTTTACACCTTCATCCACTCTCCCTTTACCGCTCTTGGTTCCAAGTCCTCTTCAAATGAACCCTGGTCACCAAAATCCAATCATCTCCTTCTCTCTTCTGTAGATGATTAAAGGTATAGCCTGAAGGACAGGAAATAGAATATTCAAAACATCGTCTGCTGGCCAAACTCTTAAAAGAGCATGACGAAATGATATATATTGTAAAATGTTGAAAAATTGATAAATCAAGAATCTATATGAATTGACACTATTTTGGTGTCTTGAGTTCCATACTTCATTTCTACCTTCTTCTCTTACCCTTTAAAAAACTGTTTTACCATTCTTCCTGTTTAGTTACTTTTTAATGATTAAAATAGCACATCGTTTGTTTTACTATGTGCTGTAATATTATAGGCCGGAAATGACACACCTAGAGATAAGCACAACGTGTATGTAAGTTTATCGATGTCTTGCTCGTCATTATTTGGAATGATCTAAAGGATATTTACAAGCTGCCCCTGCAGTTTTATCAATTCTATGCTATTAGTGTGTTACAATAAAGCTGGGTAAAGGTAGATATTAAAGTTCGACCTTCATGGAGTGTTTGGGCTTTAATTGTAATTGGTTAGAATAGGTTTTAGTATTACAAAAACCATTTGATCGAATGAGAAATGTGAAACATTTAAACAAGAAAGCATACTTGCCAGGGCTTTTAAATTACCCGCTATGAAATATAGTTACCACGAAGTCAATTTTTAGTAAAGTAAAGCTCTAGATTAGTGATAGAATAGAGAAGAATAAGTAGTTGCACTTTTCTACTTTCCAAACTCGGCAAACACTGGGCAGGAATGCGACAAAATTGTCGAGAGAATATTTTAAATGAGAAGAACAGAAAGGCAATAGCAAAGATTAACAAGCTAGCTGAAGTTGTGACTCCGTGGAGGAGTAAAACTCTCAGTTTAGGTGTTAGATAATGGAGCACATCGAAGAAAATGCCGAAGAAGGGTGAGCGATATACACAATTAGATTACTGCTGGAAAAAAATCGATACGAGAGTCACAATAAGAGGCATCTTAGATCCATATTAAAATCATTGTTGAATTTTCGGGATCTCGGTAAAATACGAATAGCCGCTGCCTGAAAAGACAGACTTAGAAAGATTGCATGACCAAGATTTAATTATAAATCTGTTGTGATACGGACAATATGAAATATCACCTTAGAACCCAGAATTCAGAATTTATATACATTAGGTTATTATTCAAAGGATAATACCTTGGGTCAACTCTGATGAACATTACTATATCAAAATGCTTTTTAGCCTCATCTATCTGCTCTTGGCTATTAGAATTTAAAAAAATATTCTGACCATGATCATTCCCAGAAATAAATCGACCGGATTTCTGAACACTGAACTTAATATCAACCATATATCTGCGATACTTACACTTGAATTTAAGAACGTTACGCAGTTAACTATACTCCTGGCGAAAATATGGACAACTGAATACCTCCATAATGGAAAAATAGTCAAACATGGTGATCTTACTTCACTACATACTTCTTCGTGAAATCCTCCAATATTTCATATTTTATTTGATTCACCTACTATTCCATTCACTCAATGATTTCCCGTGATTTTAACGTCAAAGACGTTTTTTTATTTTCCATGAACGATTGCGATAATGAACACCAGAAGAATATCAAAATCGAGATTGTTAGATGTTCTGATTTTTATTCACTAATAAGTATATCTGATTTTCCGCAGTCCCAAATTTAGGTAACTCTATTGCTCCATATGTTTTGGTGCCTGCCAAAATTGGAAACTGTAATATATTTTTCAATAGAAAACTTAGCATATTTCTTTATAACATTTGCACAGCCTTCTGCTAAATTAAACATATCAAAATCGAATATTGAAAGAGAACAAGGGAAAAACCTTTTATAGGTTTTAACCATGAGAAAGCTTCTGAACAAAGAAAACAGTAAACGTGCAATAAGGAATGAAACAAAGCTTGTGCCGAGTAAAAGGACGTTAAGAGTTCTTGTGGAGTTGTTGGGAAATCATTAGGGTGTCAAATATGTGAATAAACCAGAAGTTTAAAAGTTACGATCTAATCTATCAATATTTTAAGAAAGAGACTGATGCATCTTTAAGTGTGTTGCTATTAGATATACAAAGATAAGGAAACCCGATATATACCGATATTAACACCGGTAAAAATGATTAAATTTAAAGAATAAAATGGGTGAGATTGAAATGATGAAAAACACAATATTTCAAGGAAATAGGATATCATGATACGGATTTTAATGAGTTGAATATGCATGGTGTTTATGCTGAAGGATACTTTCACCGGTTTACCTGATATTTTGAGGGAGCTCTCATGGGCTTTGATATGACAAAATCATATTAGCTCTTATCATTCTGCTGTTATCTTGGATGTCGGAGAAAAAATCTGTCTGAATTATCTGAATGACTATCCATATTATTAAATAGCTTATTTAAATCTAGATGCTCTGAACACGAATTCATTCCGGTAAACTAGTAACAGATTCTAAAATTTGAACAACTGAACATCAACAACCGAATAGAGGAATTATAGCTAAGAGTTTAAACAACGAATGACCCAAATCTAAATATTAAATTCCGTAAAAACAGGATGGTGACCACTTCTTCGAGGTACTCAATTCTTTTTAAATGTGGTGACTCTGAAAGAGCCTAAAATCCTCTTAAAAATGAAATAGGCTCTTAAAAATTAAATTGGTCAAACAATCACCCATATATTTTGTGCTATTAGACGTTCGTTTTCGTAAAATTACTTCGTATTCGAGGTTGCTTTTCAAGTTGAAGAGAAAAAGTTTCTATTTATTTGACTTGCATTGCCAAATATTTCAAGTCAAAGGTGGAAAAGGATAGAGAGAAGGCATAATAGTAAACAAAAATTCCTCTCCTCCTTTAGCGTAGCTGAATATGAGGCTATGCATCCTTTTGTCCCATTTTTGCTTTCTCGGCATGATCCTTAAATAAATGGGCTTATTAAAAAATTATCGACCCTTTACTTACAATTACAACTTTAATTATTCGTTTACTAAATGATAACAAATTGTCAAATGACCTACGTAAAAGATTTTAGTAAAAAATTAAAAATGAGAGGAAAAATAGGTTGGCAAAGGCATTCGAAATTAATTACAAGGCAAGCCTGAGCATAGATATGGCAAGTAAATGACAGAAATCCTCAAAATTTTATTTCTCCTTCTTCTCCGCATTTCAGAAGAGATAAAATACACAATGTAAGCGTAGAAACCTCATTTTTATATCACTCCAAGGTTTAATAATATATATTTATTTGTTTTCTTATCTTTTCTGAAAAATTTAAACGTTTAACAGTCTACAGAATTTATAGTCTGGTTGAAGCACAAAGGTAGTTCACTTTAAACTACCGCAACGGGAAAGACCGATGCCAGAACCTTATCAGTTACCTATTATTTTCAATAAAATACCAATTCATTATCTTTTCAATTCGGGCCACACCCCACTTTGCCATTGTTACTGGCTTTGCATTACGTTGCCCTGGAATTTGACCCTTTAATATATCTTATAGAAATTATCACAATCTTACTAAGCATCTTTTCAGCATCCTATTTTCAAGAATGTCACCTCTTATATTTCTGTTGTCGCCTGCTGCAGTTATTTAGTCAAAGTTTCTAATTGGCCCTTAGTTTTTGTTGACGTAGTTCATAATGGATTGGAAAAACAACAACTTGACAAATGCTTATTGCTCATATTTCGATTAATTTTAAAATATAGGCGTCATTCAGGAAATATTTACTTTATTAATGATATACTGACCTACGAAGATAAGTACATAGCCTTTCAAAGAAAGGTATTCATATTATTTGACCTCTTTTGTTAAGATCCGTATACGATTTAGGTCTCTTATTAATTCTTTGAAAACATAGGAAAGGTGATCGTATAGCCCATAAAATATGTCTGCCTAAGTGTCTCTCAATAGGCTTTTCTGACAAGCAATTGAGTGCCTGAAAACCTTAATCAACTTGCATCAGCGGTTTCGAATCAGCATTCATCCCGCTCTTGTTTATTGACTTTATATAACTGGACCTCCCACGTCTCGTATCATCATTTATCGAACTTCAGTAAATACCGTCACGATTATTGCTACAATAGTAGGTCTCAGCAAGGGCAACTATTAGAAGTCACTCTTCAATTTAAGGATCTAGACTGCTTCTGAACTTGGGTAGTTTTTCTCATTTTAGTACTAATAGTGAGTTCTCCTAGAGCAAATTCTTGTAAAAAAGTGGGCAAAAGATCGCTTTCCTGATTTTTCACTGACATATTTAAGCTTTCTTCCCGAAAAGAACTTTTGGAATTAAATAGTATGAGCAAAACTACAGAAGAAATCAAAACAAAAGGGGATAACCTCAAAATGCTTGAAAAACAAACGGTTTCCGTAGGAAACTCTATTCATTGCGAAACAACGTGAGAATACATCCTTTGTAAACGTTGTATCTTTGATACAATAAATAAACTTTTTACTATTATTTAATTTCAACTGTTGTTTTTAAATGGTCTCACAAAAAGATGTCGAGTTGAGATATCAGTTAGAGCGAAAAATATTTTTTGTGCAAAATACATGACTGTGGCCACATTAACGAGATTTTGTAGCATTTACTGTACATTTTTATTATAAAACCAATATAAAGCAGGCATTTTGGAAAAAGATTTGTTTAATAGAATATAAATTATTGGAATATCAATGGTGTTATAATAAATGATTAGGTATGAAAAATTTCCGACTGGCCGGATAAGAACTCTATGACTGTTGCTACTGAATATTCATCCGTTATTTAGCTAATTTTATTTTAAAATTTCATTTAACTGACGGGTGAACATTTTAGAATATATAAACTTACAATTTTGAATTTGAATATTAAATTTTTTATATCATATTTGCACATAGAAATTTTCTCTAAACCGCTCCTTTAAATTAACTTTTGATATTGTATTATTTTCATGATAAATAATCTGATTCAAGTGGAAATACCTGGTTTGATGCGTAGATTGAGTGACAGGTATGGGAATCGACCACAAACTCAGATGTTGAACAATAAATATTAGGAAAAAGAGCTTTTTCTGTACTTTACATAATCAAAAAATTCCTCTTAATATTAATTTTTGTTCAATTAATTTGTTCATGTTTGTACAAACGCATACCTTTAAAAGTTATTCTTGAGTTTTCAACTATTAGATGCTCAAATGTGGCATCTAAAAGGAACTTTGTCTTAAAAAATGCTTGTCAACACGATATTTGTAAATTTGTTGGCAACACCCTTTATGTAATTAAATTCAGCTTCTAAAGCCAAAAATGAAAGAAAATAAGACTGATTCAATATAACTTTAGTTCACTTTGGTAGTACAATTAAAAAAACGACAAATTTTGATCTGCGATTGGTAATAAGTGGGATTGTTGAGGAATGTTCAACTTTCTACCTTTTTTTACCGATTTAAACACACAGAAATAAATTTCACTGTTGTTGCTTCCTACTAAAAGATTCATTAACTTAAAAGTCCAATAAAATTAGTTCACTTAAGATTTTAGCTAACGTTTATTTTCATCAAAAAGTATACATATGATTTTAGAATTGACACACTAAGTGGTTTTTTAAAGTTGTAACACTTTTTCCTCTTTATCCTCATCCTTTAGAAGAACAAGTGAATTTAAATGACATGACCAACAAGCATAATTAAAAAGACCGGTCAATAAGTAACAATTACCATGGACAAGAACTTCAAATTTTGGAATGTGGAGAACGCTTTGAGTAAATATATTTCACAAAAGGGTGCTAAACATTAAATTAAGCAGAAAACTTCAATACCTCAACTTTACTCTCGATACCTTTTTTTGAGTCTCCACGCTCCCCCCTCCCCCACCCAAAAAAATTTTATTCGTTTTGATAACAAATCGTGCTTATACTTTTCTGTTTAATTGAGCTAGTTTCAATCGACGGGGTCGGAAAATACGGGTTAACAATTTGCACTAGCCTTCTTCGCGACTTTAAAATCCGATGACACGTCGGCTATAAAAATTTACAGACGCTCGATTTTACGCTCTTCTATCCATCTTTCAATTTTCTCTCTTAAGCTTACCCTCTTTTGATTTTTTATTGTTTCTGTTTAATATATTCTGCTTTACTCTCGATTTCATCTCCTAAATCTCTGAAAATAGATGCTATCAGCTCCAAGAATTCAGTGACTTAGTCAGCATTCACTCCTTTGCTAAACAATAGCCCCTACATTTCGGTAACCTTCTAAGGACTCCTAGCTCCAACTGTTTCCTTCTATCATTACTTACTTAATCACAATGAAAAAAACTGTTAAATTAATGTTTTAATAAAAAAATACTCCTGTGATTTCTGTTGTCTCAATTATTGAATCATAAGAAACGATGTACTCCAAAATAACCTATTCCTTGGAGAAATTTCGGGATTGAAATTAAAGCGGTCATCGGGGAAATGAACATTACCCACCCACAGAGTTCAGATTAAAAATGCCAACATATATTTTGAACAAAGTGAGAGGACTACCAGGTATATATATTGCTAAAGACATTTAAAGTACGTAGATAATTAATTATTTATTTTGTACTCATGAATACAGATCGAAAAACTATTAAGAAAAGGGTTTAATTTTATTGAAACCCATAGTTTAATCATTTATTAAAGCCCATTAACGTTTATAGCCAATAGGAATACTACTTTTATCATAATTAAAGTCTAATTTTACTAACACTTTATGGTTGCCTTACAAATTTTTTAAATGGTATCTTTCTAAAAATGCGCTAATTTAAATCATTTTTATGCAAAATCACTTTTTCAAATTTTTACCGCTATACTAATTTGTGTCAAATCGCTGGATTTTGCCCTCCCCCACGCATTACGAAATCACAGTTGCAGAATATTGATAACTGATTCTTCTAGGCTTCCAAGAGGTAATAGCAGTTTGCTTGTGTATTCTCACAATCACAGGCTTAAAATATCTCGACGCAAATACTCGTCTATTGTACTCCCTCCCTCGAATTTGCCATACTTTTGTCTGGTTCTTCTTTATCTTCTTTCCGATATCTATCCTGAATTCTGCTTTTCTCCCAAATCTATGGAATTTTAATCCTCGCTCTTATATATCCATTGTTCACAACTCTGAAATTTTGATCTGGAAACTGTGGCTGTCAGTTGGGGGCTTGGCTGTTACTCTTACAGTTCATATCAATAATTCCATTTGTTTGAAAGTTAGTAATTCTAAAGAAACATTTTTGTCTTGCGATAATTTAATTAATTGAGAAGTTGAAGCACCGAATTTTTGAAAAGCCCTACTAAAATCGTGCTGGCTTGATAGATCTCAGCAATCATCTGTATTATTCGTCGAATTTAATGTAAATAAATAATTATAGTTAACAGTGAAGTTCGCAGGCTTCACAAAATTTTTCTAAATTGCTTTTAAATTTTTGAAGAGTTCAAAACAAATGGCCTCATTTAAGGTGCTAATGCACTTAAAGTTAAATTCTTTCGGTCTAAAAATTCTCCTTTCGCGCACGCACCAAGTTACGACCTATGGAAACTAATCAAGACTCCAAGGAAGTCAATGATTTGACAGGGACATCATGGACAATGCAGCAAAAAATAGGTTTTCCTAGAATGTTAAGTGTGAAGAAAATTTCCAGATCAAAACATTGCAAAACAAAGTCGGAAAAGTAATCAGAATAGGAATACGTCAAAACTAATCGATGATTTTTAAAGCCAATTAAATCAAAACATGAAAATTCTAAAGCTGTGAATGTAGTCATTGTTGTTAATTAAAGAAGAAAAATATTTCGATTGCAATAATTTATTTAATAAAAATCAAAAGACTCTAAAACCTATCAGATCGTAACAGAAGTTTCGTCCAATTTTTGAGCTGTGTTTAGGGCACAATTACTTCAATTTACCTTATTAATGTTGTATGCCTGTCTGTGGTAATCAATGAAATATTATTTCTTCCTCCAGATTGTGTGATAATTATCGTTACTAATAACTATCTCTGGCCCTAATATACGCTCCAAATAAAGAGCATATCAGGCATATTTTATTGTTTCAATTTCATCAAGGAAATACGGCAGGCTCAGCAGCAAAAACACTCAAAGGCACTTGTGTAAATGATGTTATGAATGAAAACATCTGCAGAAAGTTGTTTTCACCTTGACTTCAGGCTGAAAGACGAACCGAGATCAGGATGCTCAAAAAAACTCAATTGTGAGCAATTGCAAGTTGCCACTGATAAGAATCCAACCTGTACTACTAGAGAACTGAGCAAAACTTTTCACGTAAGCCACCATATGACCATACATAGGGGAATGAAAAGACTTGGCTGGGGAAAATCTCAAAGGCTGGGAAATGGCCCTTCCCCACACGACTTGTCAGAAATCAACAAGCAGGAGCGTGTGATCTCTTGGGTTTCACTGCGTTCTCGTGAACTTCAGGCACCTTTTTTAGGCTCAATCATAAATGACAGTGGCGAGAAGTGGATCCTTTACAACAAYATTAAGCGCTAAACACAGTGGCTAAGTCAAGACAGTGGTTCAAAGCCAATTCCACAACCGAGACAATTCGAGACTGCACCCGAATGCACACTGCATCTTTTGTGTGTATGGTGGGATTTGAAGGGAATTGTTTATTATGAACTAATGGGTGACAATCAAACAATAACGTCTCAAGTTTACTGTCAAAAGCTAACTCATTTAAAAGCAATTAACGGTAGGAAAAACAGCCTACTTTGATCAATCGGAAAGGAGTGATTCTGCACCATGACAATGCCAGACCCCTACACTTCAAGAGTAACCAAAAATCTCGTTGAGGCATTTGGCTGAGAAGTCATGCATCACCCACCATATTCTCCCCACCTTGCACCAATCGATTTTTATCTTTCCATTAGCTTACAGAATCACTTAATGAGAGAAGATGTCGAAATGAAGAAGCTAGTTTCATTTGTTGATTCCAAGCTGGCTAAATTCTATGAAGAAGGAATGAGAAAGCTTATGGCAAGATGAGAAGATGTAATTAATAAAAATGGTGACTATGTTGAATACTAAATAAATGTATTTTTGACAAAATTTTCACTTTAATTCAAATTTAAAAATGGACGAAACTTCTGTTAAAACCTGACATAAACAGATACTACTTAATTTTAATTGTATAAATTGGGTTTCTTAAGTCTCTCTGAAGAACTTTACGATGAAACTGATCGCAATAATACTCCGAGATGCTTGTTAGGCATTTTAGCCGTGATAAATTGTAAGAAAATATGTCAACAAACAAACACAATGATTTTTTTGGTATTTGTTGGGGTGTTCTCTTTAAATCACTGGGAATTTTAAACTTTATAATTGGCTTTTAAACTATTAAGATTAAAAAATTACCCAAAATATTACCTTTAGTATAATCGAAATACCTGAGATTCATTTAAAACTATTACTTCCTAAAGAAAATCCAGGTCAGGCAAATATTTACATGTTTTGACATAACGTATCTTTTCAGCTTGTTATAAACTTGCAAAAATATAAGATTTCTTGGATCTAGCGAGTTTAAAATAAATATTTCTTTGAGCATATGGATAAGCCATCAGGCCTGCAAAGCATTGGTGAATGACAGACTTTCTCAGTCATCCGTGTCAATGTTAAAGTGGCAGTAAGAAGCAATTTTTAAGGATATATAAAGAAATATATATGAAATTTCCGGGAATGTACGTCATAAAAAATATACATAATTATTCCTTGTCCTTCAAGGAGCAGATAAAATGCAACTTGATATTCACTCCCGGAACTAATGATATTCTTAAGGATATCAGGATACATGAAACCTTTCCATTTTAGAAGGCTGAGAGTTGTTTATTTATGAGCAACTGACAATTAAGGCAGAAATATGAGTCATCAGACGTGCAATACGTAGAACTGAACAGTTCTATGAGTCTGTGCGCTCAGTTACTGCAAAATATTTACAATATTAATAATTCTTAAGCGATTGAATATCTACGTTAATTCTAATTTTGTTATTGGCTTATTCCGTAAATGACTTGAAATAGGTGCACTTTATTAATTGACAGTTATATCATTTTTGAAACAGAAATTTACCAAATTCATTTACAACATACCTATAAATAAAAAATCATAAAATGGTTTCGTGTATAATCTTAAAAACAATTTCAAAATACAGATTTATTTGACAATTATCTCAATTTCCGATACGTTTATCCCAATAACCCATTCGGCTTTGATTACTGAAGCAGTTTATCTATTTTAATCACTTTCATTTTAGCAACTTTTTCATTATCGCCGTACCGCCCACTGCAAAATACCGCTTTGTAACTCTTTATGTTTTATTGAATTGATTGAAAATCTCCTCGATCCACACTCTTCACAGTATTTTTGAGTTCATGCTTGAATAAATTTTACAAGCCCTGACCTCTATCTGAAAGAGCAAATGATGATATTCTTCAATTTTGAGATGTAGCAAGAAAAGTGAAACCTTATAGTCTTTCAAAATACCCAAAAATATTATTCCAGTATTACGTTATACTGATTAAAACTATTTAAATTAAGTCATGTATTTGCCAATAATTTTCTATTTCTCCTTCTTATTTGAGTTATTTATCAAAATTATCTTGGAAACTTATGAATAATTATATCTGGGTTCATAAAACGTACATAAATAAAATATTAATGTAAGTTACTGCATCACCAGCTTAGTCACCTTAATTGAAAACCGTCAAAGTACTATTTTCTGTATTGCGTTGCATAATGAAATGTTTAAACTTCATCAAATAAAACATTTCCGGGTAGAACAAAAGAATGTAGGTTTAGAACACCAGGGGAAGAGGACTCAAAGTATTCATACACTTCGAAGTTTCGTTGGAAAAGAGAATTGTTAATTAGAAGTCACATGCAGTGAATTTCCTTCCTCAGAAAATTGGAAATGAAAGCACACATTTGCGCTTCTTAGAGAATTTCTTATAAAGGCAAAAAATGCGACTATTCTTGTGCCCTATGAACACATCCAATATTATTTATGTGGGAAGAATAAAGTTTAGAGAATATTTACGGGAAAAAATTTTATATTAATGAAAACTATTAAGATTTATTAGTTAATGTGACTTTCATTATCTGATTGGCCTCCAAAATAGCCTTAAGTTCAGAAATCCACATAAATGCCATAGAAATAGGCTTTACCCCAATATTATGCAAGGTAACAATCCTGAAAGTTAGCACATATTAATAGATATGCCAATTTTGTGAAATAATTAGCAACAAATTGGTAATTGAATATTTCTTGGACAAAAATAATTCATTTTTGTCTAACAGAAACGAAGTTGATAATGAAATTAAATTCAGTATCTGAAAATGAAATTGATTTATTTTAACAATTCTAAATAATATTTATGGTGGAGTAAACTGATGGAATATGGCAATTAACTTATTTCTAAATATATAGTGTATGTGAAAATACATCCCCATACTTTCAATAGTTCATTTTTACTTTTCAAAAAAACTGAAATTCACAGAATTTTAATTACTATTTTAATCCGTAGATTTTTGTATCTCCAAAGCGTCGTTTAAAGAAATATGTGAGTTTAAGCTTAGCCAGTATGCGGATGGCCATCGATATATACAGAAGATGCAAATATAGAATGCGTTTCTGCTTATTGCCCGATCCGGAGAAAATGAACTCATTCATATCTTTAAAGTCTGAATGTAAATGTAGACGTGACAGCGACTCACAAAATCAATAGAATCGAATTGCAAACATTATGGGTCCGATCAATTTTAAACTGCCCACAGATATCACTTAGAGTAATAGCAAGTCTTATCTGAAACTTAGACCCAACCCGCAAAAGTGGTAAGGGTTTTTGAAGACAGCAGGCTTAAAAGTCTTATTAACGATACAAGAAAACCGATTTTGAGATCAAGTTCTCTCGAAGACATTCAATGAAAATGACTAATTCTGTGGTGTCTTCTGGGAAATCAGGCAGTCAGACTTCAGTAAAAAAGGTTTCGATTTCGATTTACTATAAAGATGTTTTTCTAGTTATCTGTTCATGATAACTCTTTTGAGTTATCTGATATCAAAGAAACTAGGAAGGAATTGGCCAAGAATAAAATAGCCAACAGTATCGACCCACATTTTTTTTAAAATTAAAATTCCCGTTTAAAATAATTTGGGCGAAAAATATTTGTATGAGGATGTTTGCCAAATGAAAATTTTACGGTTTTGACGGAATCACTGTTAATAGGACATAACAAATATATGGAAAGGCTTTTTAAAGAAATTTAAAAAACCACACTCAAATTTTTTTGATTTTGTTGTTTTTTCTCCTGTCCATAACCAATTTTTTGCTAGGACATTCGTCGGGGGCTCTGTCAAATAAGATGATTCAATGTATTAGTTCATTTTTTTGTTATTCTTCCAAAAATTTGTCAAAATACTTAGCACCAAGTTAGCTCTTATTCTCTTCTATCTCTCTTCCTTACCTTATATGCTATTGTATTTCTCACTGTGCTGCCACTTTTCATTTGGCAAAATTTTTAGATGTATCAAACGAAGTTTTATTAAATTAATGCTATTTATAGGGGCATTAGTCTTAAAAATATACACTTAAAACTAAAATTTATTTAAAATTCACAGATAATGAAATATTTGTTTTACGATGTCATTCACTGTTATTTTAAATATTACTTCAGTCCCATTTTCATTTGGCAAAATATTAGTTTATGCGTCTGTTTTCCACTGTGCAAGAATTAGTTAAAAATTGGGATCACCTACCTTCAATCTTCCATCTTCCTTTCGTCTTGCCTTCTAACGGTCAAGAAAGTAAATGATCTCACAAGATTTTTAGTGGCTTTCAGTTTTAAAATAGCAAATGGCCAAAAATTTTAAGTTGACGTGGCTCCGGAGGTCAATTATAATAGGATAATAATAACTCCAAAATATTAAGAAGTAAAGGAGGAATAATTTTTTTATTAACAATTTATATGTATAGGTGATAAGCATGATTCAAATATATATTATATAGTTAATCGTGCTGAATTACATATGAAAACTTTTGTTAATTTTTATGTCTTATTTTGCTTTCAAAATTGTTCAGCTTTACTATAATTTTAATTGCTATCTTAAGAATTATTAGAAATATTACGGACATTTTTATCGTTTGGATCGAGATTTATTTTAACTGATGCTCCCTGTTATTCTGAAGTGCATTTTCAAAATCGGAAGCCTATCTACTACGAAGATATTAATGCAAAAACAGTCTATTCAATTTGATCCAATTTCATTTGGTCGATCAATCAAATGAAATTTACTATGCTGTAATCCTTAGTTATATTATTATTCAATGAAATTTCTTCATTGAGTTAGTTTTACGTGGGGATATGATATTTAAAGTAAATCATATTTTATACCCTACCAAATGTTTCAATATAGTAATAATATAGTTTTCAGCAATACGCCAAGTTTTAGAAAATAAGTAATAAATTCCTCCAATGATTTTTACAGAGATCATTTTTTTTAAATTGTCGTTTCTTATGGCTAAAACAATATCTTGGTATTTATTCATAATTCTATAACGTTTATAAATGAGTTTTTGTAAAATATAGTTGTGCATATTAACAGACTCTTATTAAATTAACTACTTTTTAAATATAAATTAATTTTCGAATGAATTTTATTGTGCAGTAATGACAGATGCATTTAAAATAGAAGACTTTTTGAATATATTACGATCTAAAACCTAATATCCCAACCAAAGGAAGGGAAAAAGACAAGTTCCCGTTGATATTGAAAGAACTTATCTTAGTTCATTTCGAACTATATGCAGTACAAACCAAATCATACTTGCCCAAATAAACAATTTTAGGGATACCTGTTACTTTTAATAGTAATAATAGGAAAACATAAAATATGATGCTAATTTTCTCAACTAGAAATATTACATAATTATTCATTATTATATTTTCACCTTGACAGAATAAGATAAACGGTACTTTTGAGTTTATTTTATATACTCAAATAATAATTATTATCACCCGAAAAATTTTATGATATTATTAAGAAAAGCCACTAAAACCGGTTTACAGAAGTGCAAAAAAACGACAGGGAATGGGATCGAAAAGATGTTCCGATATTCAAATTTCATGAGTCGGAGAAAAATAAATGCCTTTCCACAATATTCAATGTTTACTGAACGCATTTCAATAATGAAGATCAGCCTTAATAATTCAATTCATTTTTTCTAGCACATGAGAAGTCAAAATGATCTTACAGGATATTTAATAACTTAAGGTCTTAACATATCAGACACGTGATTATTTAATGTTAAATAGATAAACTAAATCGTTACACCATTAAGCATTATGAAACTATTAAGCGTGCATTGAGGTGTGTTGATTTTCCGTTTCGCTCAGATTAAAATCATATTTAATTATTTAAATTTTAACCTTTCTTATTCGCAATTCTGTTAGTAATTCCAGAATGAAGTTTTAAAATCTAACCCGCGAATTTCAGAGCTGTGTTAATTTTTTAACCATGAAATTTGAGTAGATCAGACAAAACACTAGATTATATATTTTTGTCTGTTCAATATTTAAGTTGTGAAGGATAATGTAAGTTGACAGAATATAGAGGTTACTCGATGGCATGTTTCGGTGTCAAATAAAAATTGAAAATAAGATCTAATACTCCAACAAAGAACGCATTTTACTGACATACTTTTAATATAAACTCCTTGAAACCGTTATTTTTAGAGAAAATTGAAAAAAAACATTATATAATTGAGTGAATACTACTAACTGATCTCTTTTATGTTAAAATTTTGGTCAAAACACGAAGAATGAATTTTGCAGCGGACTCTACTCATTATTTATATATGGAGGATGCAATATTTCCAGAATGGAAAAGTGATAAATCTCATGATATCTACATTTCAAAGTTACTCGTTTTGACCAATGAAAGCGTTTGCACTTGTTTCCCTGGCGAATTTATATGCAGATAATGAGTCATATTAAAAGTCACAATGTAAAGAAATTTTTGAAGCTGAAAATTTTTCCTAATTTCTACTCAATAAAAATTAATCCAATGCACCTAAAATGTTACTATACAAAAAAGATAGTTGAGTAATCATACAATCTGAATTTTTCATATGAAAATAAGTAAATGATAAAATTAATTCATTCACATTTAAAGTAAGAAAGTAAGAAAGAAATCATAGTATTCTTGTTCTAAATCAAAACTGAACTATTGATCTTTAATTTTTTATACGTTTTGATGTTTCATCACGAATAAAAATTGCAGGGTAAATAAGTAACAAATGATAGGAAAAGTTATTTTTTAAAAGCGATATGGCAAATCTATGGTTATAGGTTCCTCTCAGTCGGCAGTCGAGTTATCCAAATTGATAAGAACAAGAGAAATGCAGAGAATGCTCATTCTCAGCGCTAATTTTTCTTCATAATCATCTTTATATTGTTGTCAGTTATCAGACGGATGTCATCTCATTCAGCCTAAACCTGTGCTTATCGAAACGATTTTGTACTTTGTAAATACGGCTCAAAATATTTGAACTCCTTGATCTCAGTCACTTCAGTCATTAATATCTTTTCACTGATTGATGCGGTTATCAGTGATAAAGGCCAACTCTCACTGAGCTCAACAAAATGCTGAATTATATGTGCTGTGTTTTTGTAAAAAGGAGAGATATTCTGTATAATGAACATTTTTTTATGTACATAATTCATCTGAAAATTCGTGAATTTTGTAGAAAAACTTAGATATGTGCTTGACAAACTTGTTAATTATTATCACCTTCAAATAAGACTTAAATATAAATTTTATTTTTCATGAAAGTTTTCTTCATTTTATTTATGTTTTCACATAATTATTATTTTAATGTAACAATTATTTTTTACTTACAATGATATTAAGATTCTTAAAAATGAAATACTTCGGTTTGTTTGGAAAACGGAATCGGGTAAATCCATGGACCGTCACAACTTTCTCTAAGTAAATGTATCATTTCTTCCAGTTAATTACCAAAGATTCTGGTAGGAAACGGAGAACGACAATGCACCCTTGATTAAGGTAATACTATTAAATCATGGAGATTTACCCGACAACTTTAAGTAATGTCAATGATATGGATGCCTTTGGTAATACAGCGGTATATGTTGCGGAGAATGGCCTCAGAGAATATGTTAGCAATCTTGTTGACATGAGAGCCGATTTTAAATTAATTAATGAGGACAAACTGACCTCGTTTATGGTCTCATTAGTGGATTTTTATTTTAATGTCACGAGGCTCTTGGTTTTAAGGAGAGATTCAATAATGCAATATACTCAAGAAGGCAAAAGCCCCCTCAGGTTCATATTCATTCTTGGTATTCGTGACATCCTGCATTTAGCGCTTAACACTGTGGTTGAAATTAATGGCCAAAATTTGTGCAAATTCTAAAGAAGAAAATAAGAAACAATCACTCTATGCCACACTTGCACAAGTTGTTAGAACTAGAGTAAATAAATATATTCCAATTCTGATTAACAACGGAGGTCGCTTGGATTATCTACATAATGAAATCGATCCGCCTCTAAATATATCGGCTTCACTTGGAGATTTAAGAATGGTAACCACATGAATTAAACTCGGATCACCTCTAGAACACTTCGATCGTGAGGTCTCCTGATGTTTGGTGCTCGCATAGGTCATTTAGATATTCGTTTGACTTAAGTGAAATGTGGTAAGATAGAGCCCATAATATTTTGGAATATAAGCTGTCATACAGTTATCATGAATGTAAATCAATTTATTGGGATTAACAAGACTATCAAAGGTCTTATTTATTAGTATAGTTTTATAATTCTATTGAATACTGATTTCTTTAATTCGCACCATTTCCTGGGTCTTAGCTGAATAAATCTGTACACAAGCTCAGGTCGGGTTATTATCAGCCCTTATCCCTTTTCAGTAGCAATGAAAAGTGTTTGTGTTTTTCATCATTCAGCTTTTTTATAGAAAGGTTTTATAAATCCTTGATCTTTTCAAATTAGGATGAAACTGACTAAACCAACATCACCGGTCATCTACACCATCATTGTTTAATTTCACCACTTTTTGAACATATCAATTTTCCTGCTTCCCTTGTTGGAATTCAGATAATGCTCTCATCAATAGATTTTTACTTTCTAACCTCCTCTCCAGTTATGAGTCCTCATAGGGTAACCATTAACTTAAGGCCAGTGATCTTCTGAGAAGGCTATTCGCACACATATCCTGCATAAAAATTATTCTTTCTCGTCAGTTCTTACAAATGCCTCCACGTTGCCATGTCTATAGGTGTGGAAGATTTGTTCGGACTAAGACAGTTCAATTTTGCTTAATTTAAAACTAATATTTTAAAATGGATACATCCCCAAATCGGCAGTTGGAAGTTTGAAACCTACCACAATCTTCTTTCTATAGAAGAATCACTTGTGCATTGCAATAGTTGGAGATGTATATGGAAAAAATCACACACAGACTGCATGATTCGGGCTACAAGTTAGGAGCACCAATGTGAAATACGTGAGATACTGCTAAAACACGGACTTACTATCACAATTTAGAAACCTGTCAAAGATAAAAGAAGTATTTTTACCTGGGGGAGGGGGAAACAAAAAGAAACAATGAACAAAACAAACAAAAGAAAATATGGCGAAGGAGCACAGTAGACTTCAATATTCACGAGTTTGACAGAAGTGAAAATCGATAAACAGACAAACAAAAATTGATAAATAATGCTTATAATACAGTAAATACGACATAAATGTAAGTTTCGTCGATGTAAGAAACTTATCTAGTAATATGATAAAGATAACATGAATGTTGCTTATGGTTATTTACTTGTCATTTTTAGTAGCCCCATTGGGCGGTCAAACGAAATTGAGTTTACCAATCCAAAATAAACATAATTATTGTGCGGAATTTTTATAACATTATTCTTTGGCAAATCCCGTCCTAAATTGATGAAATATTCTAAATACATATTCCTATAATGCTTATATATGCATGATAAAATTTACTTTGGAAGTTCATCTCTCTTTGTCAACAAACACGAGGTCTTTATTATGAGCTTAACTTGGTCAAAATTATTTAAAACATGTTAATTATGCGGCCCTAAACGGTAAACTTTACTATCTAACCTGTATAAGATTAATTTACCCTTAGCTATAAGTCAAAAACCCAGTTAAATGAGGTGAGGATTAGGCATATAGTAGACATAAAAACTACTGATATGCCTATCTAAATGAACAATCGAATAAGAAATGAATGAGTGAATGCTATTTCAAATTATTATTTAATTCTTTATTGGTTGAAATAAGGTGTAAAACATAGTTAAAAATATTTTTCTGTGTGTAGCTGATAAGGCAATTTTCAAGAAAATTTTAATTTTGATAAACTAATAAGTAATCTGGTAAGAGCAGGTACTATCTAGCGTTAAAATTAACATATGCGATCAAGATCCTATTCACTTTGTTTTAATATATGCACAATTAGATCTTGTGAAATTCTTATGAGTGTAGGTTTTACGAAACTTGAATCAAAGGCTATTCCAATATGTTATATACAGGAAAGCTAACAAAATTTATTCTCTGTCAATTAATTCACAATTTTTGCTAGTCTTTACAACTAATTCATCAAGAATAAAAATGAGCCCAAAATGGCTTCTTTGTTAGGAATCGATTAATTGCTTCTGCTGCAGTATGATCTAAATCAGGGAAGACTCTTCATAACGTAAGGCTGTTATATAAATCATAATAGGAGAAATAGTTAACAGATGCAGAACAGCACAGCGAGTTAATTAATTGATTATAGATTTTTGGAAAGATTTACGTATGCATTAATGAAACATTGTTACTTATATCACTATTTAAGTAAGCTTCATAAGTTATTTAAAGTAGCCAGTCTCCAGTTAATAGAGCTTAGAGGTATTCCCTCAAAAACAGGTTAACTCTCTAATGCAACAACAACTCCGTAATACAACAGTCTTTTCCCAATGAAAAGGTCAAGAATTGAGTTTGACCATTTGTGTGTTGGAAAGCTGCAGAGAAATGAGAGGAAGAAAGAGTAGGTAGGGGAGCTGAGTGGGCGAGAGACAAGTCAGTACAGTATAACGGGATTGAGATAGAGTTATGGACTAAAAAGAATTGTTCACTTTGAGGTTTTCTGTACTTCTGACAAGCATGAGAGACAAATTTTAGATTCAAAATGCGTATTCTACAGACATCTAGTTGTATTTGAACGCTCGACTTCATCTTGAATTTACAAGTCCGCTGCTGTCAAAGTTGGGTCTTTTTTAACAGTTAAAGTCAACGTTTATTGACTGACGCCTCTGTCTTTGTCCTCATAGACTCTTCAGAATGCTGTTTTAATGCCTAGAAAATTATTAATAACTTTTATAATCAAAATTTTGAACGAAAACACATCCACTCCTACATATGTTAATTGGCGGCCCATCGTGCATGTTTCTATGTATAGAGAAAAATGCGCCCCTTGAAAAGAACGAAATGTCTTAGCATTTTAAAGGCAGAGAAATTTGCTAACGATAATCAAATAGCTTCACTGTTGCTTGCACACTTAGTAACATTTAACATTAATATAAGTGAACTTAAGTGATACTTTTAAGCAAAATTCCATTATAAATAAGTGACAGAAAAATAATTCCGACTAAATATACAAATATACGGATAAGTTATATTTTGAAAATGGACCTCTCTAAAAATAGTCAGCAGTTTTAAAGTATAAGCTCCTGCTATAACGTAACCAACTAGGAGTTCGGATAACAATCTAGCAGAGCCAACAATCTGGAAAACTCGGTAATATAGCAACTTAACACAGAAGCTAATAACCCACGGCAGATAAGAAGGCACGTTATAGTCAACACGAGTGTATTAACGAAACTCACACTCAATCGGTATCGACTTAAATAAATACGAGTAATGATCAAGTGTCAAGTGTATCAGTGGGGAAATAAAGAAAGAAAATACATTTTTGTTCATAGAAGAAATATTGGGAGCGGGGGAAAATAATTATCATTTCTTCTAACAGCTCCGCAACCATATATTCATGCAAATTTGTTTATAAGCTAATAAAAACGTTTATTTGAGGTCAACTGAAGTAATATCTGGTGAACGCTGATGTGTTTACTTCTTTTAGTTCTTATCACCCTAGTATCTTGGCAGCTAGAAAAAGTTACCCAACTACAAGCCAAATTGGAAACTAGTGAATGATCCCTGTATGCTGTAAGTGGGGATTAACTCAGGAAAGAGGGAATACATTTTAAAATTTTGGCAAAGAAACAAGAATGTGAAACACTGGACTCCGTTTAAAATGCAAAGATGTATCATTCATTTTGTAGAGACCCATAGTGCTCTGAATTCGATATCTACTACTTTTCAAACCTCTTCCCTTCGTCAAAAATGAATAGTAGTACTGTGCCGTGTTTAGACGCTTTTTATGATAAAAATATTAACATTTTTGCATTGATATGCGTGATAGGTATAAAATAAGCGATTGTAACTTCTGTTCAATCTCTTATTTGTTCCAGTAATTTATTTGTTGTTCACTATTTACACATCATTTATGTATTTAAAGTTCACAGTCGGTAGTAAAAATATAATGAATGACCCAAAAATGGGATCAGTAGGATCGTCGGCAGAAGAATATAGAGAATACAGTGATAGGAATTAAAACCAAAGTGTCAAGAGTCCAAAGCCTTTTGAATTTTTTAATTCATTGTGATTTTTTACTTAATTTAAGTGGTTCAAAGAGTCTTTTTTAATGTTTATAAGTTAAAATTTCAATATATACCTCTAATTTTCCTGGGTTCATGCTTTACTATTTCTATTTAATTAACTATTTAAGTAAGTAGGGTGATTTGCCTTAAAATTTCAAAAAATTGACCAAAAATGAAAGCTCAACACCAGCAAGAAAATTTCGGCTGCTTAACGTTTTTATTTTAATTAAAAATAAAGATTGCCTTTCTATTACAAAGTGTAGTAAATATGAAGTTTATTCTATCTAGACAATACTGTCTTGTAACCCGCATTTTGGGCGTATACCTTTTGCAAATGCACACACATATGTAGGGTAATAATAATTTATGAGTAAGTAACAAATTGATTTTTTGGTTATTATACGTTCTGAGAAAGAGGTCAAATTTTACCCAATATACACTTCCGTCCTCATTATCTAATGTACTACCGCAACGTTAAAAATTACTTTTATTTTATTGCTCATCCCGTGGTGTATTATAAGTAATATCAAAAAGTTACAGTAATAGAAGGGATTAATTTATCGTCATGGTCTTTAAGGTAAGTTTTCTCGTTTCTCCCATTATGTTCTTTTTTGCCTTGCTATTCCGTTTCGGTTCGCTGTTCAAAGTCCTCTAACTGTAAGTTAGTGTAATTTTGAACGTAGCACATATATTTGTATTTTGCCTAGAAAAAATTTAGATCCGCAGAATACAAATAATATAATAGTAAATATTTATTTATTTATTTCCTTTTATAAACTAAATTCTTGTTAAAATATTGACTAACGCATTTTAATCTGGCAGAAGTGAAAGCGATATATAAAAATTGAGATAAAATTATACATTTTAACAGTAAATCAGTAAAATATCCAATGTAATCGTTGTCTAGAAGTAATGTGGACATTCAAGCCATCAGATGAATCGTACTCTATTGGAATTTCGGGCTCATTTAATTGCCCATTTTTTAAATTTGGGACAATATAAGTCACAAAATGCATTGTAACTGAGGAATTCGAAGTATTAGTCTTTCTAAATTATAGGGGAAGTTTTAATAGCATGTAGTGGATTGATGCGTAAGGTGGAGCAATGAGAATCTAGGAGCCAAGATATATTAAAGTTCAATGCCAAGCTAAGAGATATGGGGTAGTCATCTCATTTCGTCATTGACTTTTCTATCGTTTGATTCTAGCATACCTTTTTTTCCTTTTATTCTTTATTGTATTTTCTATAGAAAATTCCAATAAATCTCTATTTTCGTTTCAGTTCCTACAGTGCACTTAACGACTACATTTGATTCGTTCTAAATTTCAAGTTTTGGGATTGCATCACTTGACATCTTGGTGAGTACATGGCCATATTATCCAATATTTACTAATTATTTGCACAAATCAAATGGTGAGTCAGACTCTCTTGCTAAATCATTTAAACCACTTAATGCAGGAAGTCTATCTGAAATATAAGTATCTTAACTGAACTAACGTCAGAGAAATTAAAAGTCATTCATATCTAAATGGTAGTAGCCAGAAATAATAATAATAATAGAAAAAGTGGACTTCGTGAAACATTTATGAATAGTGTGTACAGTGGATGCTACACAATAAGCCTTTTTGCTAAACTTTAGTAATTCTCGTAAAAGTCCAAATTGCCCCTTGCAAAGCCCTCTAGTATAGATTTTGCCCCCAAGATTGGCTAGGCTATGTCTAAAGTAGCGAGAAAAAGGTGTTGCCTGAAAAAATTTATTGTGGTTATCTTAAACAATCAACACGTTTAGTCATTAAATATGATCAAAGCCATGCTGTGGAAATATTGACCGCTGATTGGCTGAGAAGGCCAATGCACGCGTTGCAATCAGTAACATGTCCGCACTTCCCAGAATGTTCATCGCATGTGAGATTCCCTTGATCAGCCTTGGTAGTGTTCTGAACTCCATAAATATATATCAGTTTATAGGTAACACTGGCAGGTTATATGCTTCTAATTATATGTTGAAAATGGCAAGGTTTTTACTCAAATAATATAACTTCATTGAACTGAAATTTAAACGTTAGAAATTCTAAAAAAATTTGCTCTATTATCTCACTTTTTCAAAATATATCTTGTTTTCCCAATTTGAGTTCACTTTGAATGAGCACTGCTTACGGGGCTCTGTGGTGCTAAAGCTGGAAGCTACAAAATAATATTCAAGTTATTTGACTTCTCAGGTATTGGAAAAAACAAACTGGAGCGACAATATCGACCCTTCTTGATCAAATAATACCGGTCTATAGGACTTAAACATTTTAAACAAGCATGAAATTTAAATTATGGAGTATGAACTGCTCATTTGATAAGTATATTAACCGATTTCCAAAATCAAATACAGGTCTATTTGAGATCCTGACATAGCTATTTGTATCTTTTCGATCCACTCCCCTTTATCATTTCTTCAAATTATTTACTGTTATTCTATGTCAATTACTTTCCACAATTTAAAATTGTAGATTTTATTGTGTATTATTGTAGATAACACGTCAAATTGGCACAGCAGGAAAGGCAAAGAGATGTTTACACTTTTTAAGGTTTTGGCATTGTGAAAAGTGACGTTAAAGTAAAATTTGAAATTAGATCATTAATAGAGTCATAAGAAACTTCGTATCTGGATTCAGATTACGTCACTTATTTCTCACAGAAAGTTCATATTTAAATGTTGGAATGGTTCATTAAACACATTTTAATGTTTGTCTTCTCTTCCTGAGTAAATTCATGTTTTCTGGCTATACAGCCATTCGGGTGTATTTTTGTCTTCCAATAACCAAATACTAAATGTCTGATAATAACAGAAATGTGTTTACTGAATTTAATATTGAATATGCAGAAATTGTTTTAAAAATGATTTTCATTTGCATCAATTTTTATATTAACTCATTTAAAACTTTAAATTTACATACGCTTTTCAGTAATTTCAACGTGTTTGTTCTCACTAGCACACGAAGAAATTGTTTTCTTTATTAATTCGCCTTTGTTATTGAATACCGTTAGGTCTTCCTACTTTTCGTAATTTTCGTTTATTTTATCTCAATTTTCGCGGTGGTTGCCTTGATATATTGTATAATTTGGGTGAACTACGTGCCATTTAATCGGAATAATCTGTCCAAAATATTTTTCTCAAGATGAATTCCAATAATGTGATAAAATTTTTATATTCTGGTGGGCTCTTACAGTAGTGACTTGTGAAGTCTTCAACGGGGAGAAAGTCAGACGTTGTAGAAAAAGCCTAAACGACGATTACAAAGTAGCTGTCAGCCATGTCTGGTAGAATGAGGTAAGAGTCCAGACGAATGTAGCATGCCTGAGAAACCAAGAGTAAAAACATTAACAAAACGCCATGTTGTAGACGTAGGATGGAGCTGACTGCCGGTAAAACAAACCAATAAATTTTGATTAATTAGTTCGGTTAGAACAGGGTAAATCTTTAGTTAACAGAAGTGATAGATCTAAAAAATTTTTTCAAATATTGAGGTTGTATTATTTAATTTTAGAATCGTGTAATTTAATTTATTTTGTTAAAAGAAGACTAAAAAATGTTCCAAGGGAATTACGTATTTTGAAGTCATCGGTGAACGAAACTCAAATTTATTTGAAATGAAAATTAAATGATGAAAAATTCAATCACTTGCAAAGATTTTTAAAGGTGGAAAAACCGAAACCTAATCAAATTTAAATTTACTCCTGTCAGTTTAATTGAAAATACAATTTAATGTTTTTAAATCCCGATGATACGATGCTTTGTACACTATTTATAATTCCCAAATGAAATTAGTGACTTTGACTTCGAATCTGTGGTGATATTTTAACAGAGATTGCGAAAGTTAAATTTTTATTTCTTAAATTGAATAAAAGTAATAAAAGTTATTTTAATCATTTTTTGGTTTTCTGTGAATAAATAAATTAATTGGTTTTTCATTTGGTTGCCGTAAATATTTCAAATATAGATTTTGAATTCCTACTATAAATGGAGGTTGCCTCAAATTTTTTTTGGCTTTGTAGTACTTGGAGTAGATTCCAGATTTGGTCATTGAAAATAGTGAGAAAATTCAGGAACTTTTATGGTTTACATTTTTTATTATTATCTTTGTTCACAACTAAATAATATTAAAAAATTTTATTTATATATAAGATTTTAACGGTAAAAACAGAGTCTAGTGATAAGTTCAGTGTTTTAAAAAGAATTCTGAAATAAAGAAAATGTTTTTGGAGTTTAAAATCACCTGAATCGTGGTATGACTTTAAATGCTTTTTCAAAGAGATTTATCTCTAAATCACTAGGCAGAGAGAGCGCAATTTGGCAAAGCAGGTAATAAAAATCTAACTTTATAAGAAAATTGCTAATGTCGTTTTGAAAAATGAAAAGGATTTTAGAGACAAATGCTTGGTTTCTCTATATAGAATCAGCCCTTTTGAAACAAGCGGCAAGTCAGAGCATGACTGACTGTTATAACAGAAGCTTACTGTGTTATTATCTCTTTCGCTACTTTGCGATGCCAAAAACGTTTAAGATAGGGAGAAACCTTAGCTTATAATCCGCTCATTTTTTCCGGCGGAATTATCAGAAAGCCTAATCGAATATTCCCGTTGAACTAGTGATAAACTCGCAACCTTTATCTCCCATGCTCTGAATTATCGATTATTGAATTCCTACGCTCACACCTGGTGGACATGTAAGACCACCTGTGCATGAGCAATCGCTGCAATTATTGGCTAATCAGGCAGCCAATCATTTATCTTATATTCGGGCCTATACGTGTAAATTGACTTTGCTCATAGGTAACCATCTTCCTCTGTTACCTTCTTCCTTGAATCTGAGTACCTACAGCTTTAATAAAGATCAACTGAGAAGTTATAAAAAGGATTTACTAATTACTTCAAAGAGGACGTCCCCATTCCAGTTTGCGGAAAGTCAAGTGTAAAAGTTAGGAGAGGTGCAATTTCTGCCCACCTCGTGAAGAAAAAATCGGATGAAGAGTTCATTTGCTGGTCTTTTGAACTATTAAGTTTAACTAACAAAAATTTCTAAAATTAATGTCAAAACTTGTTTAGCATTTGTGATATCGGTCGGGATTTTTGTGCAATGCCTTAAGAAAGAGAGGCTTTGCGCACAAATTGAAATGCAAAATGTTAAATTTAACAAAGCGGTATTCCTAAATACGACATCAAATTATATTTTGCTACTTTTATAAATAAACTTACCAGGCCCAAGGAAGGAGATGCATTAATGCCATCAACATTGACAGAAAATAGAAAACTCAGATGTAAAAATCCTCCTCAAAATTTGGTAGAATTTTTCCTAATTTTAATACCAATTACGCTTGATGTTGTATTAATGAATCATAAACCAGCTGAAATTTATTAAAATTAATTTTCATTTGATACTTCACATAAATGTTTCGAAATGATTTGTAAACATATTACATCAAAGGAAATAACCCATATATTTTTAAAAAATCAAACAAATATCTAAATGAAATTCATGAAGCTCATTATCGCACAATGTTTGGTCCAATTAATATTCTAACTTTAGTTTATATTACATATAACAACAAAATTTACTGCGATGGACACTGCTATTTTGGCAAGAATGAACTACCGATTTTGCCCAAATTAAGTTACAAATCTCTCAATTTACCAAGCTATCGTGTATGTGATCTTTCTCAGGATCCACATTCCTGCAATTTACAATCTAAAATATTCAACTGTCAATCATCAAAAAACCGCTTAATGGAAATCTCAACATTTCTGTCCCTGTTTGGCTTGCCGTTATTCGATGCTAATTGCTTTCAACAATTAAAATAATGAATTTTTAT
The DNA here is from genome assembly GCA_900708905.1 of Hymenolepis diminuta. NCBI lineage: Eukaryota > Metazoa > Platyhelminthes > Cestoda > Cyclophyllidea > Hymenolepididae > Hymenolepis > Hymenolepis diminuta. The sequence goes on along the minus strand of CAADRB010000006.1, from coordinate 1,447,499 downwards.
ATTGCTCTGAGAATGATAATAATTCAAGAGGATCCTGTAATATATTTTTGGGTTAGCATATTGATGCCAACGAATAAATCGATCGGTTTTCCTATGGCCAAGAGATATCTAGTAAAAATTTATTGATTTGAGGAATTTTATTTATTAAAATATTAATATTAGTTTCACAATGGAATAGAAGATGGTGATACTCATCAGAATATATCACATTTTCACAATCCCCCAAGGGCATACTGATAATTAAATCCGGAAGTTTGCACTAATAGAAAGGTTTAGGCAAAAATTTCCTTTATTTTACTAAGGAATTGTGCCCCAATATTTTGTTTAAAAGAAACTAGGTAGAGATAAAGTCAGAAAATTTTGTACAACGTTTGCATTATCTTGTGTTCGAATAGGAGTAAAACTGGATGCATTGGTTTATTTGCAGTTGTTTGAAATTTTGAGAAAATACTTGTATATACATATGTATGAATATACTTTAATTGGAGCAAAGTTAATAAAATACAAAAAAGCGAGCAAATTTTACCTTTTATTCAGTATAGTTCTGCGATACAAAGGTTCTTCTAAGCTCAGTTTATGTCACTAAAAATGTCCACAAATATCGGGTTCGAACTATTTTAAAACACAGTCATATTATGAGATACAGTATCTTAGCAATTCAAATGTATGATTTGATCAAATTAATTAGGTACAACTTAATTCAGATTTGTGTGTTCAAATTAATTAAAACGCTTAATGCACTATTAACTGGTAGGGAATAATCCCCGACTTGGGTACTATATCAGGAAACATTCCGGGATTAGCGTAGATTGTATTTTTGGGTTTAGGTTAAATGACTTTTAGGAGATTTGTGACTAATGGAGAGCAATGAAACTGTGATTTGCGTTTAAATTTTAGTATATCTATTGAGGTCCTGAGGCATTTGGTTTGGCTGGATTAGCTGACCCATAAGATATTAAATTTTGAGAATTAAAAGATATTCTCATGCAAATTGTCATCTTAAATAAGTTGAACAAAAACATGAGCAAAAGCTTATATCTTTCAATATTACAATAGTTCAGAAAATGTAAGCAAACTTGAAAGTTTAAAAATTTTTTGGAGAAAAATTCTTCCACAGCCGGAGAATATTGTAACATAAGTAAAGTTATTGAAGAATTGCTACTTTCATCACTTAAAAATAATAATCTGTTATTTTTCATAGGTCCCACAACAAGACCATTTGCTTTCTTCGGAATTACCCAAATGTAACTTATAATTAAATCAGGCGTTAATGTCTAAATAAGACCTGAAGAGCAAATACTAGAGATTTCTACTTCAAACCAACTTTTTGAATTGTTGTATTGATGCGATAAATAAATGCCTTGAAAATAAATATTTAATAAATACATTTATGATTTAAGAAACTTAAAAAATGGGGAATTTAATAAAAAACTATCAAATATTAGTGCAAAAATCAAATAAATAAGAGAGAAAAAAACAACGGTAATATCTCAAAGAGTAAATAGTTCATCTACTAATTAAAATTAGATCATCAAAGAACTATTACATTGTTCTATTTTTGGAGACACCAAATCGTACCAACTAGAGCGCTTACTTGTACCAACTGGTTTGTTCCCACATTTGCTCTTTTCTCAAACGACTTACCGCAAAACAAACAAATTTGTGTTGAACAGCATGTTGGTAACCTGCAAGTGCACCAAATGCGTCCAGCTGTAAACTTCGGCACGCCTGCCCGCTATTTATAAATGATTGAATTGTAGGGCTAATAAAGCATCAAAATTGAAGTATCCTCGTGCATAAAAATGACTGTAGGCAATTTACAGGAGTTCAGTCAGTTTGGAAAACTATTTCAAGGGAAGATTTCGATTATAATCGATTTCTTAATGATTTTCCCCTTTTGTGCTTTTCACTCTGTAACATTTAAAAAGAGTAATTAACTATGAATATAGTTCAAAATGCATCAATCTCTACATCTTTTATATCGCTAAAATATCAACACCTTATTCCTGTATTCACATGTTTAAATGACACTCTCACTGTGAAATTTCACAGATGCATAAATGTGCGTACGTAAGGCTAGATGAATGGAGATAAACTTTTTCCAAAAATATTTACTTTTAAAATGACCGCTCTCGATGTTAATGCAAGAGTATTGTTTTTGAAAAGCTATCAGAATCAATTGATCTAGTCAATGACATTAAAATTCTATAAAATATAAAATTTGTTTGAAACTTTGTCAAGTAGGAGGTTTTCAACAGATATACCTGCCGATGTAAAGAAGTTTGGCCAAATTAGGGGAGGGGGGAAGAAATTTTTCACTTACTATGAAAGAAGCATAAAAACTTGATAATCTAAAGGTTAGTATATAATAAATATTAATAGAATATTAAAATTTTCCGAAATCCATAAATTCCATTGTTATTTCTATAATATCCTTATCTAATGAATAGAGTGGAAACTATACGATTTGTATATATAAAATGTAACAATTTATTAATCGGCCGCTACAGGCACTGTTGTTGGTTTGACCAGTTTTTGTGAGAAGAAGGAAACTAGATTAATTTATTGTGATATCTCTTCCCGAAGTCATTTGTTGGAAGATGCATTAGCAGTTTGGTGGCTTTCGATCTATTTCGTTAAAAGTCGGAGAGACGTCACGTTATAATTGAAAATAGTAGAACGGGCGCGAGATGAGTGTAAAGGAGAAACTGCCATTTCAACACAAACAAATACATCATGAATACTTTGTGCTTACCTTCCAAAAAAAACATTATTAATTTATTTCCTAAAGTCAAAACTCGCGCTTTTGCTTAAACTGAAGGTAAAGGAAATTTGCGCAGAGGAAATACATGCCTGGGTGCATTTCCATGGGGCGGGAAATCGAAGATAAAGACGGATTGTGTTAAATATCTCTAATTCTTTCCTTTGCCCAAGTAATCAAAACAAAAACTAAGAGCAGTGATGCAAAATAAAACAAGAGTTTCAAATTTTTGCTAATTTATCAAATTGATTTGGAAGAATGAAAGACCCACTAATATTTTTTATTATAGTACCCGTGATTTTATAAATAACGTTTGGTAAGTGAAAGCTTATTTTAAAATGATACGCTCTTATTAGACTCCTCGTAAATTTAATAGAAACTAGCATTAATTGTAATAGCTTGGAAAATTTTAGATGAATTTTATGAAAGAGAAGAGACGGATCTAGGAATCGGAAAAATAGGAAATAATTTAAGTTTCTCTTTGCGTTGTTTCCATCCAATCTGTTCGAAACTTAATATTTTTTACCTTATACCCACATAAATGTCATACATCCGTTTTTTCTTAATCGGTCTCCTCACGTTTGTTCTTGTGACTTAAAATTAACCCTTTATTCCAGACACTGTCGATCCCATCCCCTAAATCATTAAACGTTATGTGTACATTTTATCGTGCAACTCTAACACTGCAACAGCTATGTCGTTCAGGATAAAGTTTACTATCAACGGCTTTAACTTGCTATTTTTACTAAAAATATAAATATAAGCTATTTTTAAAATATTAATTTCTGTCAACACTTATATGTTGGATTTGCTTTTGCGTAGTTGCGTGTGAGAAGCTGCAAAAATAGAGACCATGCGTCAAAATGTACAACAAGCCTTTTTAGCTGCGTATACTTTCAGGATTTGTTGTCTTCGCTAGGGCGAATACGATATTCACTGTTGGACCATTCGTGTGGCAAGCATATAATTCTAAGGGAGAGCACAGTCGATTTTCAATTTTTCAATTTGCTCTGAATCAGTAGCAGTGAGAATAAAGTTATAACTCAAATATGCAGTAATCTCAAGAATGGAAAAGTGTTCTAAGTTTATCAAATCTTTACTAAGAAAAATACGCTTTTAAGAAGCTAGAATATTTCAGTAATTAGTTAATTTAAAAATATTTTCCGTTAGTGTTGATAAAATGATCAAATTTTAAGCTCTATTTTACAGCATTCGACAACACGGAAAGTTTTCCTTAATAATCGTTCCAAAATATGAGCAGTTAAATTTATGATTTTTAACATAGCATTTTCAGAAGCAGATAAAGAAAAGGAGCACATGGACTTTACTTTAAAATTCAAAGGTGAATACTTTTATTCTCTAATTACACGGACTGAGAATTTTCCTAGCTTTCGAAGCATATTTTTAAGGCTGTTGACCAAACAAGACGGATGTAATTAAAATAATTCTCCATTTTATTTGTAGTGGCTAATCTCATATTTCTGAAGCAGTGAAAACAATTAAAAACAATATATTTTATGAAAATGACTGAGTAGTCGTATTACTTGCCATTTCGATCAAACTAAATAATTTATATGCAAATTATATTTCTTTGCAACAATTTATTAATCAACGGCTGATGAGGAGTTTAAATGAGACTTATATTAATCTAAAATTTTGTTAAGCATTTTTTATTAACTAAAAGCTGGAAATAAGACCAATTTTAACTTTGAGAAAACTTGTGATCAAAATTATTCATTACTTTAGAATTTAAAAATGACATGCACAGGAGATTTTTGTTCAAACAGGAGTGTAGTATAAAATCATCAACGATTAGTCTGTAAACTTCAGCAAAATCTATATTTTAATTTTATAAACTTTTAAACATGAATAACAGCCGAAATTAAACATTCAATTTATGCATTTAAAATAAGTGCTTTGACTAAGTGTTATTTTTAAGATTCCCTTAAAATAAGTTAACTGCTTTGACGTTTTTTATATGATAAAATTTTTTCACTTAGTAAGAAGAAAAATATTTTTTGGACAGTAGGTTTATCAATGATTTTCAAGGCTTTCAAAAATATTTTTCAGTCCACGTTGAGCGATGTCCTCGTGTCTCTTAAAAGTCAGTTACAGTGTTAATAGGTCTTCAGAATTAGCGTATAAACTGCAAAACCAATCAAAATTGTTTCAATTAATCTAAATTTGTTATTAAATTAAAACGATTTAGAAGTTAATAATATTTAATAGAATTTAAAAAGGAAATGCAATTTTTTAGCTCACCTGTCCTGTGAAGCTATAAAAGTTGCAGTAAAATTCAAAGTCTTTTCGTCTTTGTCTATAGATTTGCAAATGTAGAACAGTTTGCAAGTTCATATTTCATAGTGCATGTTTTAAAGCCTGTGATAAAATATCATAACATAAAATATACATGGCGAAACTGTTAATAGAATTAAAATATTTACTTTACCAAATGTTGTGTCACGATTTATTACAATTAAAAAGAGAAAAATAAGTACAAAATTATTTTTTATTCGGCCTTTACTACCTTTACTACCTTATGATAAAAAATTCCTATCTTTAATGAAGGATTAAATCTGAAATTAATTTTCAAACCATAGCAGAACTTAAATAACTGCAGATTTGTTTTGTTATAGACAAATTAATGTTCTACTTGGCAAACAATAAATCGATCATAAAGAGGAATTAGGAGGAAATCAAAAAGGAGGTGAGAATTCAAATAAATTATTACTTCATTTGAGTGCGCCGGTGGCGCAGCGGTCAGCGTGCCCTACCGCCAACTGAAAAACCTCGAGGTCAGTGCCTGTTGTTGCAAATTGGGTGACATGAATTACCAGCCACCCCGAGTTAATTGTGCTCGAAATGTGAGATAACAGAAATTGAGAGGATCACCACAATACCTCCCTGCTATCCATCTCAAGTACTGTGAACACACCTCAGAGGACCTTGAAAAATCTTATTTCACTAGAATTTCGACCTCACGTTGAATAACTTTTGGGAAAATTGATGTACCACATCTATTTCTTAGTGTTTAATTATGCCACTAATTAAGCTGTTTATGTCACTTCAGTGATGTTTTTCCTAAAGACTTGATTAAGGAACTAACCTTATTTTAGCTGAGTGGAAATCAATGCCTACATTTTTCTAAATTCATTTTGGAACCCTCTTTTTTATTCTCTTTTCCAATTATTGTTTGAAGATTTTAAATTACAACAAAAAAGTAAAGTAAGGCGCTGTGGTCATTCTTTCACACTTTGCCTTGAATTTAAAAATCGATATAATATTAACTCAAATAGCAATACAGCCCTTAGCCACTAACTGTCTTACATATAATAAATCAAATGCAATCATTTGTAAACTTAGTGATACTATATCCCATTACAAGGAATTTTTTATTGTACAACCAAATTAGGTTTAAAAATATGGTCTTGAATTTTTGAATAAAATGAAATAGCTGCCTCTATAAAAAATTAAAATCGAGTTGAATAGGACCACGGGAATTTTAGATAGCCTTAAAGGAGTAAAAAAGAACAAGGAAGGCGTAACTGAAAGAGCTGAAAGAAAGCGTTAGTGTAGGGTTAATGTGTAGGGGCTAGTGATAGGAATTTAAACCAAGGTACATTTGGTGGATTTGAACCTTGCCTGTTTTTCATTTAATGCAACCATGGAAAAGTATATGTTGTAATACTGCTGTCCAATATAAAGTGAGGAGGAGGAGAATAAGGTCTGACTATTAACATATTCTCAATTTAACTGAATTTGAGATATATCGGGTTGTGAATTCTAAGTTACTCTTTATCGTGTCATATCCCAATGTTTTAGCGTTAGGTTTTTAATATTCGATAACGGTATTTCTAAGTTCATCTCAGCAAAATGAAGTATTGTGCGAATAACTTTTTAATGAAACCCTTTTTGGTAAACTAAGTCATTCGTAATGAAATAAAACATTCTTGTAATAAGAGGTTTTTTTCCAAAAAGTGGCAAATTAATTTATTTTTCCATTTTTGAAATATAATTGATATTTGGGAAAGTGGAAAACTTTTGTTAGCTATTATATAAATAAAAGTCTAAGAGGAGAGAGATTAACGAAATAGTAAAACTGAAAAATCTACGTTTTTGGACGTTTGAGTACATGATCTATGCCATTGTAAGTAAATGGAAAAGATCGTTCCTAATAAACTATGGAGTCGGGATTTGACCTTTGAATTAAAATTAAAATTTCCTTTTATTAGATAAATACTCATTATAACTCGACTTCTGATTAAAAAATTTTTCTTCATACAGCAAATGGTGGTTGGGGATAAAAAATGCGCTCATATTGGGTAGGGAGTGGCATCATGGAGTCTCCTTGGTGAGGGATTGGAATGCTGCCAACTTCTATATTAGTCACTGCGCTCAAGGGTGTGCGTCGATGGAAACTTAACCCGCGACATCTGGCATGTGAGTAGTACAAGTTGATATACGTCATTGTCAATTAAGAAATCCGATGTAATGAGCAAAATGCCTCTGATCAGAGATAAGAATTTTATATTATTATTATGCACGTGACTTTTAGCATAGTTAGGGAACATGGGAAACCTATTTTCGTGAAATTGTTTTTGTAAAAAACGATTTTATGTTTCTCTTTTACAACAAACTTGAAAATTATCCAAATATATTTATTTTCGATAGATAGATAGCAATAAATTTTATTGAAGAAAGCAATGACAGAAAGATGAAATTTTTCACCGTATTAGAAATGCAGAAGATTTAGAGCAGTGTAGCTCCTTATGATCCTCGAATCTATATTAATTTAAAAATTTTAAGAAATCTCATGGAGTAGTTGTGGTTCAGTCGAAAAACTCGTTAGCTCCATCCCTCATGCACGGGATTGTTAATTGTTTGACTTAACTCCTATTTAAGACATTTAAGACGATCTATAAAACATTCATTGCTTCATTTTCTGACAAATCAGACGACCAATCATTTATCACACTCCACTCATAAGTAAATTCATTTCCTTAATCGAAAAAAGCCATGTGAGCTAACTGCCTTCTTTCTTCTTCTTGAGGTCTGGGTAGGTGAGTCAGTAAAGGAGTTATATATTAGTATCAAAATGAAATATTAAATTAAACTATAAAGTTTTTCTCAACTTCGACAACTGGAATATAGTTTTAGCGCATTACGTAAGAAAATTGCATTTAAAAATTACTGAAATTGGAGGTGAGAACAGGAATTTTACTCTGAGTGTTTCACTTAAAAAACACACTATTAATCGGAATTTAACTTAAAATTGGAAATTAATTTGCAGTTAACATTTTTGTAAAATTGCTACAGATTCATTAAAAGTCCGTCAATTTTCTAAAGATATTTTCAAACGTAAGTATTGATATTTCCCGTTAATAGAAAGACGTGGATTTAGAGATGAAGATAATTCCACGCTTATAGTTCCCATAAAGGGTTATTTTTTGCAAAATTCTTTTAATAATCCATAAGTAAATCTTAAAATAAGCAGAATGTAGAAATTTTTTATTAAAAAATGCCCCAATTTTATTAAAATGCATTTTAAATGCCCTTCAAACAACTTTATCAACATGAATTTTAGTTGTTTTGATGATAAAATTTAATGATGTATAAATGAGTAAATTTACATCTCTTACACCATTTTCGCATGCATAATATCAAACATGAATTATATTAAAAAATCCATTTTTATAGGTGAACTATACTGTTATCATAAGGAACAAATTTCACTACATTCCAAAATACCAACCAGGCGCACCCTAGTAATTAGAAGTTAATTTGATAAAGTGATTAATAAGTCCTGAACAGCTCGGGCAAAATTTGTCGAGAGGGCTAACGGTCAGTTTCTATGCTTTGATGTTTAGGTGACTGTAAACGAAACGAAAATCATACCATTTGTAGTATTCTTAGGACTCTTATTCACGACTTCACTTAAACACCCTTTATTCATCCTCTTTTTAGCTATAAACTGTTTTCAATATCCACTGTCAGAATTAATTTGAAATTTTACAGCCAGGTGCAAACTGAATTCCTACGTCTTAACCGTTTATAATTATTGGGGAGTTTTGGCAATAAAAGCAGTAAAGTTAATAACAATTATAAAATTTGATTGTCTTTAAAAAATCATCAAACTGCATATTTTCTGCATTAATTACATCAATTATTTACAGCTATAGATCGTTTTTTATTCATGCATTTCATAAAATCAATTTAATATAATAAACTCTTTTCTCGGGCCAAAAATAAAAATTGTCATGAATATTGACATAAAAATAAAATACTTTTAACGAAAAATGCGCTTAATTTCTTTTATTACCGAATATATTAGAATGGGTTTACGAAATATAACTTTTATAAATATATGAAAGTACAAAATTCTACACCTAAAATAATATAAGTATCCTTGATTTAAATTTAATGTAGTTGCTACAAAATCAAAATTGCCTTAAAATAAAACAAGAAAATTTTATATCCTCTACCCGATAACATCATGTTTGACAAGTTCTGCTGAATATTTTGTCTCCTGCAAACTGATTGGATGTGCAATAGACTAACCTCAATATTGAGGAACATTGGTCATCTTGTTCAATTTTGAGATACTCTTGTAAATTGAGGAGGTTAATCTTTTAAAAAATAGTTTAAAAATATGTACAAAGTGATTTATTTTATTTGTTTTGGTCATCTTCTATTTAAACAAGTAAAGAATTTTTATTCACTTCTTTATTAAAATTCTTAAAAAGGCATATTCTAGCCTTTTAGATGTATTTGAATAAAATGAGTTATAATCTTAAAATAATCGCATTTATAATTTTGTATCTTAGAATTCTTAAAATAAATAAAACACATTCATTAATAAGTGAATTATATAATTAATTATTTGATCGATGTACCATTTAAGGAATATTTTGCCCTCTGTGACATTCTTTTGATGATTTATTCATTACTCCGCCATCCTAGTTAACTAATCATAGTTCAGAAAAAAGAGGACGTTCCCCTTTGCTAATATTTCGAAGATGATTTATGTCATGGGCTTAGTAAGTAAAGCTTCTAAGTTCGCCGGTTTGCGTTATTCAAACATTTTTACCTGAACGGAAAAAATACACCTTCATTTCTATCAAATAAGTAAATAATTTTATTGCGTATTAATTGTTTCAGAAGCTCCCTTATTTAATTAATTATATTTTAGCCAGGTATAAAAATATTACAATCAGTTAAAACCTAAAAGGAAAATCTCTTTAACAATATTTGATTAATATAAAAATTTACAATGGAGATATAATCCTATAGGCATTTAGTATCTCAATTTGGAGGTTAAATAGAGTGAAATAAGTGGCAGTTTATCTTTTCTCACCGATTATGAATATAAATAATTTGACACAATTTGTGAAGAATTTGAAGTAGGCCAGAATTTACTACTAAGTAACACGATTCCCTTTAAAATTTTAAAAGAGCAGAAAAATTGAGTGCCTATTATTTGACGTCGACGCGAATGTAGCTGTCTTAATTGCATGACAATTTGCTAATTAAATCAATGTTTTTAGAAGCGCTTCGAACAATCGTTAGAAATACTTAATTTGTTTAAATGTTTAAATTTAAATGTTTCAATAAATGATTATTAAAATAAACATATTTTGTTATCTAACTTTACGAAATATCACAGTTTTGATCTTCTCCTACCTTTTTTAATCTTAGCACAAAATTTAAAATTAATTTTAAATTACTAAACTTTCATCATCATAAGCAATTACTCCGTAAAACTTATTAATTTAGTAAGTAACTTCAGCGTATAAATACCATTCTTTTAAAGTCGTTTGATTTGTTTAAGAAAGAACTTTAAGAATGTCATTATTTGAGTCAAGTTGCGCGAAACAGAACTGGATTACAATTATACCTTATCAGAGAAATGTCTTCTAGCATATAAATATAAAAACAAAAATTTTTCTTTTTCCATATTTTAAAATAGCATTTATTTGTCAGAGAAATGAATTTAAACTATTAAATACATTATGCAATGAGGTAAAGGGACCTATTTAAGTTTCACGCGATCAGTAAAAAATTAATTTCTTTCAACATTATCATTTATTTGCGAAAAGAAATAAAAATTCTTGTGACTTTCTCAAACACAATTTTACTTTCAGTATTCTTTTAATTTGGTTTTAAATGATAGTTTTAAATATTTTCAGGTTATCGAATTTGACACTTTTCATTTAAATTCAACTTGAACCAAGTAAAAGTATTTTGGCGATTTTCATGAATAAATTTGTTGGAATATTAAAAAAAATTTACAGACTGCTATAAACTGATCTTACATGTTCATTTTATCTCAGTTCATGTAATACATTTAAGGACATGACATCAGTTTGAAACATTCGCCAGTGACCTCGCTGGATTATGGCTTCAATTGGTAAGATAACGTCGTTAGCAGATTCTGTTCAATCACTTATCATAAAATATAGCAGATATATAATTTGGCTTGTGAATGTCAATTTCAAATAATAGATCAAGCAAATCGATTTTGTCAAATTAGGGAACTTATCCAGGAATAATGTGGAAAAGATTCCTTTTTAATACAATGCCGTGAGACTTCAATGTCATGAGTTTGATTCTATAAATTACCAATAAAAATAACAGGTATAGCATTTATTTTTCTCAAATTAATAAAACTGTTTTTTGGTAACTGTTTCAAATTTCAAACTGTCATTTCCGTCCATAGATCGTTTAACCAAAACTTGAATCGAAGTTTGATTTTTTGGCAATGATCTATTTTGCGTTACAACTTTTTGCTATTGTAGATTTCTAAATTAATTTTAACTGCCAGAGAACACTAAATGTCATTATTTAATTTAAATCAGAGAATATACTACAAAAAATTAATCGTTTAAGTCGCCAATTTCCCTGCAATTTGAAATTTGTCTCCTAAGTTTTGATAGCAATGAAATGTCATCAAGCAAGTAAGAATATATGAATACTTGATATTATTATCCATGTTGAAATAAAAAATACAATTTTTAACTGTGAAAAGCAATTGACATCAAATAACAGTAAGTCCAATAAATGATAAGGAGAGGGGATCGAAAAGATACTGGGAGCGACGTCAAGAGATGAAATGGTCTTACTTCAGTTAATCGTTGGACTCGGATTGTACAATATTTTCTAAACGAACAGTTTACGCTCCAAAATTCAAATTTTGGTTCGTTAACGATGTTCAGGACTGTTTAACGAGTATTATTTAAAAAGGAGGCCCGATCTTGCAGCTTCATTTTGTTTATTCTTTGAGTGGTTGAGAAGACAAAATATTTACAAGCAATACGTCAACTTACGGTTTTTACATTTGATCTACAGGTTGTTAATAAATAATAGTTGAAGTAACTAACCGGTCGATTTATTTCAGTGATTGATCATACCACGTGATTTGATTGTCTTTTTATAGTTAAAAGGAAGCCGATGTGATTAACAGCGATACATTCAACGTGGCGCTACTCGCATCAGCTCAATAAAGATGAAATCACTCATTTTGACTCATGTAAAAGTAACTATTTTTCATAGAATGCTTGTTGAATATTGAAGATGAATGAAATACTTTTATTGATGAATATATCTTTGTTTACTGGACGTTTTTTCATAACCTAAATTATTGCAATATTTTTTTGTACCAATAAACTGTCTGCAGTTGTTCAAGTTTAAAAATACATAACCATTAAGGAAACCTTTTTTGGAATTTTAAAATAATCCAAATTGTCTTATCAGTCCAATTATCTATATACCCATTTTAATTTAGAACAAGATAGAATAGTGTGAATTACTATACCTTCCATGAATCGGTATATCTTCCAAATAAATTTCACTATTCCCCCGTCTCTAACTGTTGAGATATAAATACCCTATTTTACGCATTGGAATTTAAATTCTCTTAGTCTCTGATGAACTTGCTCTATTTCCGTTTAATCGATTAAATTTTCCTTTTTTATTTCAGATATCTGTCTCTTTTGAACTTGTTTTCTCTCGAATTTAGAAAGGTAGCAGTTCCAGTCTATTCTATTAGTAATTCTAGTTTTCAACTTATATTCAGTTTAAAAGCCATTAGATATTAAGTTTTAATACAAAATCCATAACCCATCACTCTAACGGTTTTATATCAAACATTATCAATATTTCAGTTTTTGTGCGAAATATTTCTCATTCGAATACTTGACAGTCATTTCTCCGATTCACTTAATATTTAGCTTGTATTTCGTTTTTATTAGGTCGAAATTGCTCTACTATTTTACAAATAGGGAACCAGAGACATACAGCACTTGATACCTATCTACACAGTCATTCATCTCCTTGTCTTCTTTTCTGCGAGATAGATTGTTAACATACAAAATAACAGGGCATAAAGTTCAGTGGACAATTATAGTGCCACTTACTCTACTCTGTGAACCTGACCTTGGATTTTATTGTAAGAATTTGGTGAGGGAAAATACCTCCAATATTTACATTGACCATAATTTAATGCCTTATATACTCTTGGCATTTCTGTGTTAGTTAATTAGAAGGAACCCACTTAAATCTTTTACTATATAATTAATTTCAAAATTTGCTGAAGCTTATCAAGTAAGTCCATGTCGTTCATAAATGTCCCTGCTTGTATGATTTATATTAATTATTTCCAGTTAGGTTGATGTGCCTAGTTTAGAAAAGCTGCGTTATTTTATTTTAAATTATGATGGCATTGACGTGATCTACCAACGATAATGTGCACAAGTCTAGAATCTAAAACATTGAACAGTAACGATAGGTTCCAATTATAACGCCGACACTGGAATGGCTAGTGAACTCCTAGGAAGACTTAAGAGGTCGTAAAAATAGTACATCTCTTCAATTTCTTATTCACTGTACCTTTATTTCCAAAATTCCAGCATAATCGTCACTAATAATCTCGCACATGATCTGAGGCATTAGTTCATAAATTCAACCTCTGCCAGTCTACTTTTACAGCCAAAACTTCTAGCTAGATTCTCATCATCTGGAGTTTCCCTTATTTTAATGAACTACTTTTGAGAATCTCTTATCTTTCTTCATGGCTCTGATATTTCTTATGAAAGTATCAACTCTCTTTTCTTATTATAAGTCTATTTATTCTTCTTTTATATCTGGTGACCTTAATCCTATATCCCAGTATGTTCATTTCTTCCAAAATTGATCCGCCGTATCATTATTTGCGAAAAGTGCCCAGATTTTATAGATTTCTGTTGCCGCAAAAGGAAGAGACCATAATTTGAAGATTTTTATTTGCGAAAAGTAGAGAATTTTCAAAAGTTCGGGTAGTTATTTGCATCAGCTGTCTTTTGGACATTCTTGATACTTGAGAGCAAATTTATGTAGGAGATAAATTATAAAGTATGTGGGTTTTAAAGCCCTTTATTTGCCCATTATAACAAAAGATTGTGTGAAATGTATTATTTAGACACGGGATGCATGGCTTTTAATGTTATATTTACTGAGGGGAGGAGAAAAGTAAATTTTTGTTAAGATTTCATTGTCTCCAAATATTTTATTCTTTGATAATCTGAAAGCTGTCAGTGCGCGTTCAACTCAAATGTGTGAAAGCTAATTTTCATAACCTCGTTGTTCAAATTTATGTGATTAGAGAATAAAGCTTAATCCTGATCGATCATGCATCATCATAAGTAAATTAATAAAGTATCAGCGTGATACAAATTTACATTATATATCTCACCAGAGTGAATTCTTATCTGTAATCTCGCAGTCACTTGCAATATAAATCCCTTCTTTCTCACAGTAATGTTAATTTCAAAACACTTTCTATATCTTATTTTACCTAATTTACCATAATCGTCTTCCAATAACTGCAAAATGCTTTCTGAGTGAGACTTTCCATGTTGACAAGATATTGGGATTAGCTTTGTTTATTTACTTATAAAATAGGTAATTAGTTCACTTAAATATTATTTTGTCAAAGTTAAGCTAGATCTATTTTGAGTTTCATATTTTTTTTGCATATGCGAAATAAATGCAAACGTACGGGTTAGGCCAATCAATAATCGGCCATTAGGTCCTAAATACCTAAAGGAGATTTAAAATTATTGGAAGCAAAATTTATTGTATCTGAAATGCATCGAAATTTGGAAAAACATATGTCTGTATTACTCCAACATATTAATGATATTAGTTTATGCCAATGCATTTCTTGCTTTTAGTAAAATTTCATAACCAATAAATTTGGATGTGACTGTTTGTAAAAAGTCTTCACTCTTGTGATTCCTAAAATTCAAACGAAAAATAAAATTTACTGAAAATATTATGAAGAAAATATGAATGGAATCTTGTCACAGATAAGCATTTGCGTATGAATTCAAACGTGGTATAATAACTATTACTTTCCTCTGTTTGCAATTGACCAGAATTTTTAAAGATTATCTGCGAACTATATATATGACAACGATCTGTCAATATGGCTCCCCTTTGCCATTCATATTTTATATTTTTAAAATACTGTTTAGTTGAATAAGAAGCAGCAAAACATTTGGTTTATTTAATATGTTATTTCTATTTTGATTCTAAAGTCCGAGTTCACATCTCTTTTGTTGGTTTAATTTTGTTAGAATAAACTTCATAACCAGATAATTTCCAAAGTATATCAAAGTCTAGTAGCTAGATTTGATAATTAATCATTATATATTTGAGTCAAAAATCATAAAGTTATGAAAATAATTCTTTTCTTAATTAATTTTAGGAGAAATTTAAAGAAGATTAATATTTATCTGTAAATATCGAATTAAATATATTAATCGCGAAGGAATCATCAAATTAGTACGGCTAATGTAGTTAATGTCCTAAAGAGATGAGGTTTAAATGACAAGGGGTATTTCTTTTGCCACATTTTTATTGTTTAAATGGTTTATTGGTCTAAATATTCCACTAAAAGAAACTACTTTAAAGACATAATTAATCATTTAATTGAACGAACAGAGTACGGAAATAAACTAATAGTCCTTTACTAACATTGTCTATGATGGAAAAATGCAAAAATAGCCATTATTTTTTACTTTATATTAGATCATTATTTATTTGATATAAAGAACCTAAACATTTTTTGATGGTTTCATAAAAATGAATGAGAAAATAGGATTTATCTTAATTACAGATATAAATAAATCGAAATGAATTTGTTTCAATAAATTTTAAAGCCTAAAAATGCTTAAAGCATGGATAGTTATATTATTTAAAGTAAAAATTACTTCGTTAAAACCATGTTTGAAGTCCACGTTCCAGTAAACATTCCTTACAAATATTTTCACTAAATCTAATTTGCCTTGAATTGAATCCTGTAAACAACGCCGAAACGCATTCCCCGATTTTTGGTTAAATTTAGATGCCAATTAATATTCAAAAATTGTCCCTATGATTTAGATAAATATAATTTTCGGAAAAATTTTTAACAGACTATATATAGTGTCCGAGGATTCCTTAAAAATTATAATGTAATTAAAGGTTTAATTATTTTTTTGAATTGACCATTCCTATTAAATTTTATTCGGTCTATCAATAAAAGATAAAGACAATATTAATAATACAAAATGATTTTTTTCATTCACCAATATCCATGCAGTATCAAAATAGAGGGACTTTGAAAAACGTTCAATGAATGATTATACGTCAGAATCACAGAGTTTGAGCACTGGCCTGTTGTTTCAAATGCCTTTCCAAAGCCAGTCCTAAAATGTTTGCCGTTTCAAACAAATCGGTCATCAAATTAGTGTCAAATTTGTTGATATTACAGTCCGATTGTCCCCGAACATCTGTCTGTTTAGTTTCAACGTCAGTATTATTTCGTTTAATGTCAGACAAGCTTCTACACCTCCTACCGATCATGTGTTCTTTTTTAGTTGGATCAAAGTTCTGAAGGACAACTAGAGACATTGTGGAAAGACTTCCACTTTTTGCACTTCCATGGATGGAATAAATTGACGCTCGTAGTTCGTCGAATTCTGCAGAGGAGTAGGAAATTCCATTAGTGGTTGTAGAAGATGGAATGGGAAGTAGTTCATCTGATAACGCTCGCATTTTCGAGTCATCGCTTAATGTCTCCAATTCTAAACAGTTGAGACTGTTACTCCTCATAACACAAGGAGCTGAATCATCAGGATTATCAATATGGATGCGTATCTTGGGAATATTTTGTCGACCTGCCGACCAGCAAGACATAGCCAATTTCACAGAACCTTCAGCTAGACTCCGATATTGAAGACTACGTTTACTCTCCTCGGAAGCTTTACGAGAGGAGAAGGAATTTCGAGGGTTAGATCGACTACCTCTCTGGGGATTCTGGAAGAGCATTTCGATGTCACTGAGTTTCTCTACTTCTGCCAAATCATCAGACATTAATCTAGGACGATATTGTTTCCGATTCTGAGCTTTAATTCTCCCCGAAAGAAGCGGAAGTTTACTGTCGAAAGATAAGGATCTAGAGGTCTCCAGAGCAAGAGCAATGAGATTTCGTGGTCGTCCATCTGAAATTTCAACAGGAGTTACATTCCCTTTATAATGTTCCAGTTCTTGAACCATTCCAGCAAAATTTGGACAAACGCATGTTGGAGAAAGTAGATAGAGGATTTTTTGAACTCGGAGGGATGCCGAGAGAGAATTAGCTGAAGACCACTTGGGTATGAGGTTATCCACAAACATGACTAGTTTCGAGTATGTTGGAAGTTGGTTGACAGGCAAATTTATGTGTGACTGACGAGGAGTGTTTTTGATTGGCTGCTTGGTTGGAGGGACTGCTGGCCAATAGGATTTGCTGATCTGGTCGCTTTTGGTAATAACAAAAAATTGGGGTTGCAACCTTCAGCTTTTATGAAATAAATATCAGATAATAAAACAGTTTTCATACTTTGAGCTATAAATCGTTAATATGGATATATATTGATCATTATGATAATTATATCTCAATTTTGTCCAAGTCTAGAAAACATTTCCAAATGAATTTGTAAAAATTGGCAGGATATTTGATTGGTTTTGTAAGCAATATTACTAAATAAGTATATTAGAACTTTATCAGGAAAACTTATCATGTGGCAATCATTCTTTTATAAAATGAGGCATGAATGAAGACGTTTTCTATAGAAACAAAATATTCTTGGTCACCTGCAAATCTTTAAACTGTATTTTTGAATTATCCTAATAACTTCATCTCTCAGAAAATAAACACCAAAGCATAAAACTGGGTCAAAAATAAGTTCAAAGATATGTATTTATATCCAGAGAAATGTACTTTTATAGTCCTAATTATTTAAAGATCCAATGATAGAAATCGGACTATTTTTTACCAATTCATTCCATAAGAATATGGTTTTTCATGGTTTCTTCAAAGTTCTTATTTAAGGAAACGTTAATAAAAAATTTCGATCATCATTCCATTTGCGTAAATTAATAGATCTGTTAATACTATTGAAAATCAGGCAGCGGTATGTTTTTTATTGTAGAAAGCACTTAAAAATCTTTGTATGTTTACACACTATCTTCACAAAAACCTTCCCAGAGGTAAATTTGGGATTTTTAATTATACTTCTCTTGCTTTGTGTTACCTTTATTTCACGAATTGAACGTGTCAATTCTTCCAGATGAATTATGTCGGAGAGTTTGAATACTTAGCATAACTTAACACTGATTCAAAAAATAATAATATCGATCACCAATGAACAAGACGATGAAATTAGGAAGAAAAGAATGCAAAATAAAACTCAGTTGGTTTTGAGAGAAATCGAGAAATTGTGAGGAATCAAGATGGGGAATAGCATAAGTTAAAAGAAGATACGACGATGCCGATTCTATCTGAGTTCACGTATTTGAACCATCAATTCCGATTATGAACAAAATTTGTATATTTTAGCGGATTAATTATCTTCTTTATATTGTAACTATTTTTTGTGTCATGTAAATTGAATTAACAAGGTTATGATACTGTTCAACTTAGATAAGTCCAAATTATCAGAAATTGAACTAACATAAACCTATATATGAATTAATTTGGTAAATCTTATCCATCTGGACTCTCAGATATTGAATTGGCATAGAAGAAAAAACGCTTTAATTATTATTTAGTGCATCTTAAACAGGGTTCTAGAAACTTTGCATGAACTGGCACAAATGTCCAAATTTAACAAAAGTAAATATGAACGAAACTTCTCCAGCTCCGATTTTCCCTAACTCCTCCTGCTCCACGTTGTAACATTTGAAGAGACTGTCTTTCACTACTTCATTTCCCTAATGCAAGAGACTTGAAATTACAAAATCTTGCAATTGCTCTCTTCAACCTAAAATAAGTAGTAAGACCGCCTCGGACATATTCTTATTTGACTTAATTTCTGTTAGCTAAATTATTTTTTAACAACTCGGAAGAATGAGATTAATTTTAGTAAATTACAAAATCGGATTTCTAAGCTTAGCTAATTTAATATGATTTAAACTTTTGCTTCATACCATGACGAAGTGGGGAGTATGTAAAAATTCACACATATTTTCATTAATCCTTAATTTGAATTATGCTTAAGAAGCTGCAATCGCGTGTGCAGACGCAATTTACAAACCTCGTCAAATAGACCTTGATGTGTCAGACTTACATTCTATATCTCGAATTCACGCGTCTAGTGGTCAAATTATGAACTCTGCTATCTATTAGAAAACCAAATCTAATATTTCCGTTACACTCGAAAACAAAAACTTTCAATCTTCATCTTCAATGCACTAAATTATCGATTATTGAATTCCTACGCTCACACCTGGTGGACATGTAAGACCACCTGTGCATGAGCAATCGCTGCAATTATTGGCTAATCAGGCAGCCAATCATTTATCTTATATTCGGGCCTATACGTGTAAATTGACTTTGCTCATAGGTAACCATCTTTCGAGCTGTAAGTCCTCTGTTACCTTCTTCCTTGAATCTGAGTACCTACAGCTTTAATAAAGATCAACTGAGAAGTTATAAAAGTATCAAATCGGAAAAGTTTGAAATATTTTGTTTAACATAACAGAATCTGGATCTGTCTGTTGATCTATTTGTGGTGTACTGATAGTCGACCTCACTCCGTGTATGTTCTTTAATATATGTTCCTTTCTCAAATAAGTTTTACTTGTACCACCCCTTCCCATCTCTTCCCAACTTTCACCATCTAAATAGACATACCTCAGACACTCCATCGCCAAATGTTTTTTGATTTTTCAATTAAATTCAGTCCAGATGTGTGTTACTTATCCTCAGCTAGTTACTTCTACTAAGATACTCGAAAATAATTTTTGCACTGAATTTTCTGTTGTTGTTCAAAATACAACATTTATAAAACATTATCACGGTCGGTCTTTGAAGTAGAGTTCTTTGCTAACAAGTTTCTATTAGCACTTTTACGTCCACGTGTCCACTGCACTTATACTGCTAGCGACAAATCTGCAATATCCTAATAATAAAAATGTAGTAACTTATTTTTTTATAATCTTTATTTAAATCTTGTTACGAGTCTACCAAGTTTGGACTTAAATTGCAAGCTCTCGCAAACGCCGTCGACGTCATTAACTTATAATTGAACTGTACTTCAAGAATTCATTTTTTCCCAATGATTACGGAGTATAAGGGTCATTCTACACAGCAATTTTACTTCGCCGGATCTTTAGGCTGTCTCATTAAAGGTCTAGTTCACTCAAGAGCATTACACCCCTCTTTTAAGAAAACTTCAGCAGTCTCACTTTTAGTTTAAAGCATTTATATCTTCTGGCATTGCTCAATAATTCAATTCAATGATCACATTTTTAATGTCATATATATATATATATATATCCCTGTGATTATTAATTTACAGATTTCTCATTCTTCTACTGTTAGCTAAAGGGTTGACCTGGATAATTTAATACGATAAATTAGATTAGAGTATTTAATTGTAGTTAGGTGGTCAGCATATTTCGACATGTTTATTCATATTTTGCATTTTAGCTATCCTTATTGCAAGTAAACGTTAAGTATTGATCTTTATATCTAAATAGGGACGAAAAGAGGTTATTAAGAACTTCTTCAAAATATAAGCTGCAAATTATCATAAGTCTTTTCTTCCAATCGGATAAATCTTTTTGAATATATAAAGATGAGAATCATTGGTCATTTTCTGGGAAATATTTGCAATTCCATTTCACCTTATATAATTTGGGAAAAATACCATTTTAAGTACACCTCGGAAAACTACTGCGGAAATCATGATATATCTTATCTGTGGTTCTAAAATGATTGATGGAGACAGGTATATGTTCTACCAAGAATGGTAAAAAGACTTTTGCCGAAACAAATTCCACAAATTCCATCGTAGTATTTTTTCCGTGACTTAATAATTTGACAGATAGACGTCCCAAATGTAGTTTACATTAAGTACCGGAAGTCAAATAACAGGACTTCTGGCATTATTCTCAATTTTTTCGAAGATTTTGATTGCGTATTTTATATTTGATGAATGCAATCAGTAAGAATCTTAAAATGCATTGAATTCATGGAGGACTCGTCAAGTTTACTCAAAGAAAATAGGCGGTTTTGAGCAAATGGTAAAAATTAGACCATATATCTTTGAAAAGAAGAAATATTTTATTGTTTTTCATTAAAAAGTGTCCACTTATATATACGCCTTTCTTGTTACCAAATAATTATGTATAAAGTGTGCATTAATTAATAAAAATGTAAAACAAGAAGAAATTTTAGCTATTTAATAAATAAATCTGAGAAAGATAGCTAATTTTTCTTCCTAGTTCCAATTCAAGCAAGCAAAAATATATTGTAAACAATTCCATAGAATCTAATATTATAATTCCCAGCAGCAATTCCAGATTTGTTTTATGAAATGCGTTTATTCTATTCCCCATCAATTTTTTTATAAAGGTAATAAACTTTACAGAATAAAAATTCTGTTCACTCCGACTCTTTCAATATTACTTTGACATTTAGTAAACAAGTACCCTTCGTGTAGTTCATATATAGCGGCACATTAAATAAAAGGGCTTATTGCAATATATGAGTTACCAAAACTTTTACGTATTATTACGGCTTTTATTAATATATTGAGAAAATTAATTCGAAGTTTACCAAGCGCGGTCAATGCTGCAAATAAAAACCGCATTTAACACTGAAAAAATATTTCATGATTATATTCTCAAGAGCAGATCTACGTTAGTACCATAAATCTCCACTCTCCACCAAAATCGTCTGTCCAAGATTCATTACTACAAAAATTTGTGTTCCAAGAGGCTGAAATCCTATATATCTCTATATATTGTTCCACAGCAAGTGGCTTCAACTTTTTTGAACTTATCTAGGCCTTCTTCTAAATATCCTTCCCGGCTGAGTTGAAACTATAGCTGTTGTCACTGTTTACAAACAATTAATGTTTAACTCAAAAGTCTAAGTTAATAATACTTGTTTGATGCGAAATGAATACATCAAAATGCAAGGTGGAAGTAAAGAATCGCACTGATTTGATTTAACTGTATACTTATATCCAGAGTAAAAAGTAATAATTTATCGAATTAGATTTAAGCCGACCAGTAAATATGTTTAGTTGTCATATTTTTTATCATTTATTTGTTCTTTAAAGTGAAAAATTAGGTTAACGCTCTTCTTTGAAAGTAGAAAAACCTCAAGTTCTTTTGATCTACATTCAACAACCCGTGCAAAGTTTTTATTTTGCTCACTTTTAACTTTTAATTGTCTAACTGTGTACATTAACCACTACGCCACTTGTTTATTTCCTTTATGTGTTTAATTATAAGTCATAAATTGTTCCCAGTGGTACATATGGGAAACGAAGACAACTTGCGTATCTTTGAGACAAAGAAAATATATTTGATACCATTTATCATTTAATTTCTCCCTCACAATCATAATATACTTTGTAATGAAACTATAGAAACAAATTTAGTTAATTTTAATCCACCTTAAAATAGTGATAAGTGCGTTTCAGGTTTCACAATTCAGAACCAAAACGAATAATGCTACATTAACATTCGATTTTCATAAATTCCTCTGATAACTTTTCGTAAGATCTCAGCCTCTGAAAAATACGTTGCCCATATCCAATTTCCCGTTTAGTGTAAAAGTTAAGCCAAGTTATTATGCTAACAAGTATCTCTCTAAATCTGAATTCAATCGATATTTTTACTGGTATGATAAAATTTTATCATAGCTTTCTACAACAAAAGGAGATTTCATCTGAAATCTCTTTAAATACTCTTTAAGATTATTTACTATCTTCAAACATTAGCGGCTTCTTTAATTGTTATTGAACTGTAAAAATAAAACAAAGCCTACTATTTTTTTATGAATAAACTAATATACACCTATTCAATCCAATGACTTTCCAAGTTGAATAGATTAAGTTAACTCGTATGGAAAATTATTTACACTGACACTAGAGCCTTCTTGATTAAATGGCCTAAAAAATAGATAATTTCAATTTTAAACTTTTCGGAGGTATAAATTTCCATCATAATAAGCTCAAAAAACGTCTAACAAAAATCATATCTTTTCCTTAGCTTTTATGTAATCTCTTTAGCTCGAGATTACGATGGATTAAATACTTTTCATACTTTAATCAATAGTAAATAAGTGATTTTTGAAAAGCTTCTGACAGAGGACTTTATTATTGTAGAGACACAGAGGTTCAAGGATTAATATATTAGATATTTCTTACTGAATCCATTTTATCAAAATGTATCATTCGATTTTGATTTGTTCAGGAGAGATAAATCTTTCAACAACACATTCGATGAGTGAAGTCAAAAATTAAATTCGGCAATTCCTTCTTGAAGCCTCAATAATATGTCATTGTGTTTATGGATTTGGTTATTCCAGCCCTTATTCCTTGGTTGGAATTTAAAGGCGTTGGGATTAAACTTTGATAATTACAGAGTGAAAACTTTACTTGATGTTCGTTCTTGTTTAAAATTTATTCAATATTATTTAAATCGTGAACCTAAAATATTGGGATGGTGGGTAAACAGACCTAAGTTGAGATTCTCTACTTGCACATACATTTCTCTGGTAATAGTCAACCTAGTAGCAGAAATTTACCAGCCAACGCCTTATTAACATAGAAGAGTTCATCAGAGTTCATTCAAGATGAACCGTATTTATGTAAAATATCAACTCTGTTGCCTAAGTTTCTGTTCTTGTCTTACAGAACATACACATTCGCATTTCTTTATATTAACAATTCTTCAGGATTCATATTCTAGAAGGATATGTCAAATGCATAAATATTAAAGGACTATAAAGCAACATGTTCATACTTCTTAAATTTCAGATCCATTTAGATCCATCTCTGATTCACTACTATGTAACAGGGTAATTCTTTGAATCTATCTCAGTGCAAATATAAGTTCGATTACACTCTTTATCTATGCTATCTTTTCTAATCATATATTTTGACAGATTTACGATTAAATATTTTGTAAAATAATAATAACAATAATGATCTTCAAAGTATATTTTGTTCCCTTCATTATTAAGCCTACATTAAAATACGTCTGTTAATCATTTTAACCGGAAAAATGCTGCTTGATCTTTTTAGCCGAAAAATATAATGGCGAAATGTACAGTAGGTATGTATGTGTTTCAAAATTTTATCAAACTGGTTTGTTTTTAAAAAAAAACAATATTATATTATGATTTAGGATTTTACTTCAGAAACAAATGTCTTAACAGTTCAGTTTTAAATACATTTCGTTCCCATTAGTTTAAATTGATCAGACACGGAAAAATATCGTCAAAGAAATAAAGTGACTTAAAAAGAAATACATCACTTTCAATATTACATTCACTGACGCAAAAAAAGAAATGAAATTTAAAGAATTCCTCTGGAAAGTTACAGTTTTAGATAATCACAAGCATTGATTTTGTCACCTTTTCTTTACATAAAAAATGGCTCAAAAAAATATAAGTCCCTTCTAAGACCGTGATAGAAATTTCCAAAGGCACTTCACTTGAATCGAAGGAAGCGGATCTGGGACATCTCTCCGAAGAAGATTCCATCTGTTATGTTCACAATTATTAACCAGCGTAATTGGCAGCCATGTTACCAATTGTGTGTCTATAAGCATTAAACATGGGACCTCGAACTTGGTAAACGGGCCCGTTAACCACTACGCCATCGTAAAATTGTACTAAAAACTTTGTGAAAAACACATGCTAAAGTTTTACATTATAAGTGCTTATTTCCCAAAACAAAAAGTAATTACGCTGATATCATTATTAAGTATTAGCATAAAACTGCTCAAATAAAATATATTTATTTAAAGTTAAAGATCACATTTCTTTGCGCTGTGCCATTTTTGCATATTTAAATCTGGCTGAAAAATAACCAATTCATTTCGTTTTTATTAAGCTCACTTTTACAATGTTTTTTTAAATTTAGATATAGCATTTAATTATATAAAAACAAAATATTGGATTTATATTTTATATCGTCTTAAATAAATTAAAGAAACTTCTGCTTACTTCATGATTAATACACAATTACAATGACTGTTACTATTTCATTCATAAGTAGCACATTTGTATTTAGTGATTTTGCATTAAACTGAAGGGAGGCGGGGGGAGCGGTTAATGAATCGATAAGTAAAGGTCGTAAATATTAAAATATGGTAATACACCCAACTAATTTGAAGAAAAACGTTTTGAAGGTTTGTAAAAAATATTAAAATTGTGAAAAATTCAAATTTGAAAATCTATTCGATTTTTCACACTCATATTGTTGTGTCAAGTGAATTTATCAAGTTAATTAATACTTAAAAACATTTAGTATTAGCTATCCTTAAATCGTCTATTTTTACCTATTCTGATAAAAATAGAGGCTATATAAAGGATATTAACAATTAAGTGAAATAATAATTTTGAAATAGTAATATTCTGATTTCTGAATATCCCGAGCGCATGTATCTTAATTAATGCCTTAAAAAGTTGATTTTAGCTAACTGCTCCTGAGTTTTTGGTGTGACAAGTAAAATAAGATGGCATGATAAAACGTTGGCCATCGAGAATGCAAAATTACAGAAACTATTGAGATTACTGAAATATAATTAAATGATGCAGTGACATGAATCTATCATAACTCCCAAACTTATTTAGGAAAGCATTTTTTAACATTCCTCTTATTCACAACAGTAGTTTCATGAACCACATGCGATGAGAAACTCAATTTCTGCCATCCTCTTTATTATCAGAAAATTTGTTTTCAGGAAATTTAATTAATCCATAATTCCAGCAAAAATGATTCTTTACTCTCTTTACTCGACCTTTTGTTCCTTCGCCCTCATCTGAATGATTTTAAGTATATTTTTTAAGTTGCCTTCTCGTGAACAGTAATAGTAGTGGTAAATATTGTAATTATCAGTATTTACTCTATGCGAATATCAGTAGGATCCATAAAAATCACGTAAGTAAATATCATTCTACTTTTCCGACATATGGAAAACTAATTCCACAAGCTATTACAAACTACCGACCCTAACTCTAAAGATGGGAGTACCACCGCTACGTAGTCTTTTAAAATCAGCCAATTTGGATGCATGCTTTATTTATTATGCATCAAAACATTTTTAAAATAAATAAGATTAAAAAATTCAAATAAACATATGTCTTTCATCTTAACAATCAACATTTATAGCAATATTTTATCCACTTTTTTATAACCGCTAATGGAATGAAAATTTTAAGGTCAAAGAGACCGTAAACGCAACACTAGGCATGTAGATAACTTAGTTTCAAAACCAAAAACTTCATAATTATGAAAACATTTCTTTTCCTAAAACCTCTATTCCAACTTGGTAGTTAAACAATTAAATTTTCTAAAAATATATCCTCTTTTGTCTAGAAAATAACTAGATGGCCTGGAGAAAGATGATTTCTCCCTCGCAATCTTTTATCTGGCTATTTTTGACTAAAAGGAGAGTTATCTGTTTTTTCGCTGAATAGTAAAAAATGGCGCCCTCAAATATGAAAATACATTTGTGAAATAATAATTGAACAATGTATGATTTCAACCTAAGTTTCTCTATTAACTTTATAAACTCATCAATTCATTTAATCTCTTTTGTGCATTGAATGAATAAACGATATTCTTTCCAGTTATTATAAAAAAAGTTGAGGATTTTATTTCGCCATGATTTATTTTGGCATAATATATTCTGGAGAGGTATTAGTAGTTATTTTAATTACGTAGTACAGAGGGCAATTGGGATACTTGTATACCCAAATGAGATAATACCTGCTTGTTTCCATTCATCATCATTTATTCTTATGATAAAATTATCAGTTACTTAAATGACAGTGCTTGTACCAGGTAAACGGCAATTTTTTATGTGTATTGCCCGCTAGATAAACCATGGAATGTAAAGATGATAGCATCTCAATTCCAGTCACGATCGTGGGAAATCAATAACCGATAAATTCCTACAAGAAGCATAAAATGTTGGACTTGACCCAAAAAGTAAAAGGCTTATACCTTAAACCCGAAAAATTTTGCAGAAATCCTGTGATACTCGGACTTTTATTTCTATTCCTTTTAGATCCATTTTCATTTTGTGATTATGGTAGAAAAATTTGCAATAATTTTTCTATATCAATACATGTTGCCTCCTTTAATTTAAGCATTCATGAGGTTACCTGTACCTAAATAAATACAACTTACTTTTCAATGTTGCTTCCAAGTTCAAATTTCAGAATTTGATCTTTAGGTTCCTGAGTAAAATCATGCTTATAATTTTCAAACATTCTTGAACAGCTGTTTGCATTTATCATATCTCGATTAAAAGATATAAAAAAGTGTGACTTATCATCTTAATTCATCAACTAAGTAAAAAGCACTGGACATTGCGTATGCAAATTCATTCACTAATCCAGAGAACAAATCACGAAATTTGAATTTTTGAAAGATGTTGGTGCACAATTTGTACTTGTAAAGTCGAATTCCAAAAATGAATCGATATACTCTTTATCCTCGTCCTCTACACTATCCGTTCTCTTTTTAGTGGATTTTAAATCTGTTTGCTCTAAAATGGATTACAAAATAATGTTTAACAAAAACGTAATCTCAATAAATTTGACTTTTTAACAGACAATATCAGCATTAACTAAGATATTATCATTTGCGTAAACGTAAAGAAGCCTGGTCGTGTAGTTTTGGTACGCTCGAACGAAAGTGATTACCTTCCTCTTCCATGCATTGAATCATCGATTATTGGATTTCTACTACTGTACCTGGACATATAAGACCACCACTGAAGCAATTATGATCTATCTAGAAAGTCAAACACGACCATATTTGTTTTCTTAATGAAAAATAGTTACTTGGGCTAAAAGTCTCCTTCCATCTTTTTGCTGAGATCTGCGTAGCCGTTACTTCATAAAATAGTAACTGAGGATCATAAAATTAACGGAGGTAGATAGTAACATAAATTTTTCTTTGTATAAATAAGCCATGATCTATAAATAAACAAAAAACAACTACACGGGAACAGACGTCAAATTTTCAAAAACTGTGTATACTTAAAAGTCTACTTCGTTCAGTCTTAAAATTGATTGCTTGTAAAAACGCCATTCACAACATTCAAGTGTAACAGAACTTCTGAAATTGAACTTGTAAGAGAAAGACGTTTTTACAAGGTATAATAAACACCACTTAAGGCTGACAAATAAACAGACACTTGCTGAATATTTATTTTGCTGCTACCATTTAAAAGCATATGCCGTCTGATTCTCCTGCAGGTAAAGAGATCTGCACAAGCAATTATTTTTTCTTTGAACACCAAAACAATTAAATGACTGAAAAGTATTCCTTTTTAACTTTGATTAAAACAAACAGCCACTTCCTTATCTACTCGCAGATTTTTTATTCCATTTTTATATTTTTAATACTTAACTGAAATCCAATTACTTTCTGGAGAGAAAATAACCACTTAATCTACGCTTCAATCTAGCGTCCTTAGAGCTGGAGACAACAACCAAGCTTATCACTCTAATCGACTGATTGTTGTTTTCATGCGATTTAATTTTCAACTGATACCTAGTTTAGTTATTATAACTACTCTTGAAAATACAAATATAATTACTTTTAAAATACAAAATTATCCAAAACAATATCATTAAAATGATCAATTTTAGGAAAGTTTGGGAGCATTTTGATTCTGTATATGAGTTAATCTCGTTTCTATCAACACCAGTGCTATTACTCACAGCTAACCAGCAATCACGTATCCGAAAATGGGTCGAGTACCACCATTTACTCTTTAAAACAGGCAGTTCAAAATATATTTTTCCTGCTATCAAATAATGTTGTATATATTTAATTTGTTTGTATGATTTGTATGACCATTAAATTTAAAAATTGAAATTTAAAATTTTTGCGATATAAATATTAAATAAAATCCATTAAATTTGAAGTATTTAAACAAAATATCCAAGAAACGAAGTCATTTCTCAACAAATGAAAACTTAACACAAGGTTTTAAAGTTGTATCATTCTTTCTATAACCAAAATTGTATTAAAATATTTAAAAACCAAAAATAAAACAGAACAAAATATGTCTTGTCTTTATTACCACCAATTCACATTAAGTATTAAATGAATACCAATTTTATGTTAATTTATTGATCGTTTAGTGCACACCTAATAAGTATGTTAATAATTTGAAGATATTTTTTACATAGTAAAGGCGGTGAGATTCAAAAACAAGGGAAAGGCTAGTGATCCGAATTTAGAGGACGTTGGATTTATTATGATTGGTCACCGTAGGGGCCTGCCATGTCAGAGGTCACGGGTTTGATTCCTATCGGCGCACGTCCAGTAAGCGAAATGACCAACCGCATTAGTGAAGTTTAGCTAATATATAAAATATCAAGATGATTGTTGGAAAACCCTTGCCTTAATGTACTTCAAAATTATTTTTCATTAATATTCATTGATATTTAATAATTCGCTATGACGCAAAGTATCCATTTTTGCCGTCAAATTTTAAAACATCTATAACGATGGGAACTGACTGGTGCATATTATGCATGTGAGAGGTGAACTCTAATTTTTCGTAAATATTTTCTTCTTCTTCTTTCTTCTATATTTTGATTTTGTATACAAGACCCGTTCCTTAAGATTACATAGTCCTCAACACGCATCCCTTTCAACATTTCTCCATTCTCGTTGTTCGCCTTCCCACCAGGGTTTTGGAAAAGAATGCAATCATTACATCGTGGTATAGATTAAATGTAAATTAAATATTCATAAAAATATGTAAACTTATGTATTTTTCTGTTTATAAACAGATAATTTTAAAAGACTGCTTTTGAAATACAAAATAAGGCAATGGAATTAAATTTTGTTATAATATTAATGTCGAGTTCCCTTCTAGGTTGTGATGCCCAACTCCCTACCCCTTAGAAGTTTCTTAACCCAATATATCTTGATTCGTTCAGTTAATGAAATATATCTGATTTGAATTTCCAGATGTCATATTAGACAAAAGCATAGCAAAACACTATTTTCAATACTCCAAATGTTAATGCACACATTTTCCCATATGCTCTCAACTACATCAGGTTAAAAGGATCTTTAAATATGATGCTATGTAGAATCAAATAGTACCTACTTTTAATAAATTCCCCCTTTATCTCCCCCAAGTTCAAGATAATTTTTGTATATGAATTTTTATAGGTATATCAGCTAAGAAACGGAAACATGCAGTGATCTCAAAACTCATCCGGTATGTTTGTTTCAAAAACATATACGCCCACGCAGAACTCCAAAGCATATCATGCGCAGATAGCATAAGTTAAATGGATTGTTTCTTTCGGTAAACTGAAATACCGCTCCTTTAAATTGTCCGGCTTCTTATTGAACTATATATAAATAACCATGCTGTTATCACATTTTAACTTAAGCTTAGTTCACTTGGGTTTTGTTATCAGGTGATGTGCTTTTACGTTCACACCCAAAGAAATAAGAAAACGCATTTTTAAATATATTTTTTTTAATGAAAAACACAGTGTAAAAGTTTTATTAAATTGGAAATATAGTTCATTCATATGATACTGATAATTCCTGGCGATTAAATTTACCTACAACATAAATTTAGTTTTCGAAATATTGATAAAGATAATTATATTGATAAAGGGTTTGAATTTCAAAAATTTGTAAAAAATTGTAGTTTTTCATTTTGATGAAAGCCAACAAATTTTAAAATAACTAGCAAAATATATTGTATTTCTCTTACTTTGAAACTGCGTCTTGTATAATAAAACCCTTTAAAGCCGTCTGCAAAATTCAGACGTCATTAAACTATCTCATAACACTGTCGCCTTCCGACATACGGAATTAGAATGTATAAAAATCTAACTTAATCTTTTCAATGTTCTCTTGCCTGCCTTTGGCAATCTGTCCTCATTATTTGAATTGGCCGGTAATCAGTAAGTGAGGTTAAGAATCTTTCTGGGTGATTTGCTTACAATTAAATATTGTGTTTGAAAACTGTCAGTTAAATTAAATCGGCGATTTCTATAAAATGTGATCGGCTGAAATAGTGATATTAGACTACCTAATACTATTAGAGGAAAATTTGTGGTACCCATAGGTTCATATCTCTCCAGGCAATCTTTAGTTTGCCATAGAATATAATACATATCAGCAGCATAGCTGTCAGTGGTCAGGAGTACGATTCACTCATACTTTTAACAATAAATGCTGATAATTCAAGAGAATCTACGTGATGACATTCAACTGTAGGTTACACCGAATAAATTAAGGAAATCCACCATTATTACAGAGTTAAAACGCTAGTCATGACACCTAAATTGCGCAAGAATCAACAGTTGTCCCAATAATCACCTGAAGATGGGAGGTTATTTGAATAAGGCTATTCAAATCAGGTAAAATAAGGACTGTGAATATAAGTCAGGATTGATATTTTGAGCACCGTTTTACGCTGCTTTTAAAGACAACTTTTTAAACCGCTTGGGATTTCTAGGAGATTCTTAGAGTCCTAAACTTAAGACAGCATAAAAATCGAAAATCAACTCTGGAAACTGATGCAGAGATTTCGAATTTAACTACTAGAATGAGAGAAACATTCTGTCCTTACATTTCCCGGAATAATATTTGCAGCTCGGTTACCTCATCAAGACTCACTTTTCCTACCTAATTTTTGGAAAATTATATGTAACGCTCTTTAATCTTGGGTTTTCATTAAGCATTTAAGTCCTTTAAGTTTAATATCGTTATATTCTATTTTTCTGAAGTACAATTTTGATCTTTAAGATATAAAACGGCGCACGCTACATCCAAAGACGCCTGGTTAACGTAAAACAATTACTTTGGAATAAACCTCAGATAAATCTGTGAAGTATGCATGAATATGTGTCTACCTGAGTTGTAATGTAATCTATAATGCCACTAGGAAGTTGATGATAAAATTTTTTATGGCAACGAATTGATAAACAACATACTGAAAACGCCTTAATCCCCTTGCAGGTTCAAATCAGTAAGCTCCATCAGGTATTCGATGCTTGAAGGGCAAAGTAAAACAATCTTGTAGATTATTTTATCTTATTTATTTTTCATTCCTAAACTTTATGCTAACTAGTTATTAACAGATAGAATTTATATTAAAAATACACTCACTATGAATACGGTTAAAATCGTGCAAAATATAATTAATATAATTGCTTTTTTCCCTAATTACCAGTCTTCTTGCAGTAGTTTCACTCACAGGCAAAATATATTACTTCCCTCCACTGGATAAGAGTTTGGCTTCAGTTACAATTTTATCTAAATAATTAAATTTAGATAAAGAAGAGGAGTCATCTTACTCCTTTTCTTATGAATAGGCTTTATGTCTTATTAAGTGTTATATGTGAGTTGTATTACAAGCAAATTTTCTAATCGCTACTTTTTCTGCAAACATAACTCAATCCATTAATGAATATATTTAAAAACCCTCATTCAAGTTTTCAATAAATACAGAGGTGACTTTTCACTGATAAATGATAAGCTGGAGAAATAAGATTAGGTTAATTAAAATTCCAAAAAATGACTTTTTTTAATAACAGCACTGAAAGTTAAAAAATAAGGATATTTATATCTTCACATATTTTTTTGCTAAATTCTTACGTCCTCGATTCATTAATTAAAAATTATGTAATTTATTTTTTCAACATATAAATGATTGCAAATCAGCGTCTTAGGAGTGATAATTATTCATGCGGCTGTTGATCTTGAAATTTTGCTTGAAGAGTTGAAAATTCTTAAGTTAAAGGGTCTGCCAAATTTAAGAGCCTCCTGTGCCCTATATTAAAATACGGCATAGGATTATGCTCAGAAGGTTTGCTTCAATTAAAGTTATGCGAAGGATTGCATAACCAATGAAATTAAATCAAATTAAATAATTTTCTTTTTCACTGAATCACTGAGCATTGCCATAATACAAATCGGTACTCAATTAAACCAAACTGGTGTGCTAATTAATAAAGCTCAGCTTATAACAACTTTTAAGTTTCGAGTATTGTAAGAGAGCAATTTCCCTAATCACAATTTCCCTATTTTGCTGCATCATACTTCAGCTATCGGTAATTCCAAACTATAATATATCACCAAGATTTAAAATGTTGTACATGATTTCTGCTTTTTTATGTTTAATAATAAAATTAAACCATTCTAAATTTGACTAAAATTAACATACGTTGGACCCAGCTGTTGCGCGTGCACATATGGACTTTAATTTTAATCTTTCTATTTGAATATGTCACATTTTTATGCCTCAACCTGTTTACCACCCTCGATCCTATTTGTATATTAAATTTGATTTTTTTAAAACACGAAGTAAGCTTAATAAGTGATAGACTAGAACTATTTTCTTCGAGTAGAGAGTAATTGATCTAGTCCGCACTCTGTAATTATAAAGATGAATTTGAGCCATCACTCAATCTCTAACACTGTCTACTTTAAAATATAGCGTTGTGTTTTCAAACAAATTTAAATTACAAGTGAATGCAATGATATTTTGTACAACTGTTTCCAGATCACACTACAACACTTCGCTATCAGAACATAACCCTACGATTATCCCGGATCGTAAGGGCCTCTAAGGTCAAAAAGCACAAGCCGTAACTCGATCTCTTGGAAAATCCTTATTTTTTCAAGAATGTAATCTTTACGTCTCTCTTTCTTGCGTATGTTCTTGTTAAATAGTATATAAAAAGCTCAAAATGTCTATATTTAAATCATACATTTATATAAATGCCAACTGATTTTATTTGTTACTTTATTAAACAGACACTGACAAGATCATTGTATATAATTTAAATGAGTTATGTTTACTGATTTAAAGAGGTCATTTAAGTGTCGCTCAACTGTTATCAGGTTATTGAATAATATTAAGCCCATCTTGTTTCCATTTTAAAACCATTAGAATAATACTTTACTGAACTTATTTATTATTTGCCACATAAATAATCCTTTCAACAATCGTCATTGATTTGAAACCTTTGTTTTTAATAAAAAATTGACGGAGACATTTTTCATGTTACTACTGTAAGTCACATTTTTATTGGTCAATTAAAATGTCAGTATATGGGATAAATATGCTAAAATCTAGGGTTTAGAGACAGCTGTAAACAGCTGTTTTCCTGTCCAAATATAGTCTCTTTTTCAGAGTTAAAAAATTTTCTATTTTTACCAGTCCTTTTCCCTTGACCGACTACGTCCCTAATTGCATTTTCGATTTATTTCCGATTCTGATCCAACCGTTGTGTATTCTACTTGGACTTCTTAAGTACATTAATTAAGTTTGTAGTTTTAATTAACTACAAAATGTAAAAAATATTTATATATGATAATTAAAAAATTACAAAGCTAAAAACTTAATCACACACATTTTACACTCGTCGAAATTATAAATTGCGAATGATATTTTGGTGTCATACCAATTCGATTCTTCTAGCGATTCTAAATCTAGGCGGACCCGATTGATGCCAACTAATATACCTCTAAGGAATAATTTTATTACATTAGTCATCTAATTATTTATCGCTTTTCTAAATTGCACGGAGCTCATATCTATTTTTAAAATGCAGCTGTTGATAATTTGTGGGTAATAACTCCCATTTTAACTGAAATTACTTCGTATGCAATTAATGCCCCATTAACCCTCAATTCATTATATATGTACTTTAACCCTTTATACACTATCTTGATGGTAGCTTCATGGATTAGCGCTCCTTTATTCTATTATTCTCACTCTAAATGGTGTAAAACACGCCATGACCTACCCGATTTCAGTAAATGCCTTCTCTCAATAGAAGGAAACATTTCGATAGACTATTAATACGATATCATTCAGTTGGTATGTTCTTTCCATGTACGAACATCAGACTAATATTGCTGTTTTAAGTGCTGAAGCAGTTTTCAAATTTAACATTTTCAGATGCTTAAAACAAGCCAATAAACCTACATGTTTTGTTGAATAATTGGTTAACTATTATGAAGCAAAAAATTTATTTAAAAACTTGTAAAAATGCTGTTTCTTTAATTTTTACTGATTATAAATTTGAAAATATACTTCTGATGCATCTCCACAATATGGTTTTCGTTAGTTTATTTGTTTTCAAATTTAACCTATTGCATAAAACGATTAATGTTGCTAATATGATAAGTAAATCCAGGAGAGATTCGATTATTTTAACATTATGTTAGTTTCAAATAAACGTTTTGACTGTAGCAATGGACTAATTGAACGGAACGCCATGACCAACGGCTTAATTTAATTAAAAGCTCAAAGTGTTTTCAGTAACGTGGAATTGAATTTACTCAGAAATCTAGGAGTCAACTCATGAAATTGAAACTTTGGAGAACTATGACAATGCAGCGGACATTATTCGTCACCCAAAAAGTGAACACACTGATGAATCTATTTGTCTGTTTCTACTCAGCTCCCCCTTTTGTGCTTTTTTAATATTTTCCCACTCATTAAAAGTTGTTTTTCTTGCTTTATCATGTCCTAATATGTAAAAGCTTTTGAAGTAAGGATTGTGTTCTTCACTAAATTTATTTATGAAGCACATAAAATGGAAATCTGCTGGCTTCGCATGGGTGAAGATTTTCATTTTCGTCAAATTACCAGAAATAATTATACATTTTAAATCATTTTAGTTAATCTCTTGTTTCATGAATTTGTATTTCTTTATGATATCTTGTTATTGTCCTTATATGTGAGATTTCTTTTTTGCCATTACAGAATAGCTCTGATAGATCCCTCACATTACCAGAAATTAGCAAAAATTTTTTGCGTGTATTTGCCTGTTAGAGAAATCCACTTTATCAAAATAATTAGTAATTTATTTTTGATGGGTCCATGATGTTATTTAAATGGAGCGAATTTTTTCATGTTTAATATTAGATTATCAAAACAAAAGCAGTTACTAAGTTGTTATGCTTCTACTTTTGTAATGAAATCAATAAACAATAATTTCACTAACGAAAATATAAATTTAGTTAGTTTCTGATTAAAAGAAGGAATTTCAGTTAATATCACTGAGAAATATTAACACATTTATTTCTCCTAATAGCTGGGAAGCAATTAATTTATACTAGCCAAAATTTTTGGCACAGTAGGATGCACTAAATTCTTGTCAAATTAAAATGTATTGAGAACTTAGTACAAAGGTCAAAATAGTAATTTCAAATTGCAAGAAATATGGAAATTAAATGAAGTTTACCATATGGTCTCTATTGCTCCAAAGACATAACTAACTTTCGATGCATTTCACTATATACCCACAAAGAAGATAAATCAACATAGTTTCACTTAGCTACCATGCTAAAATATCCTCACCTCCCAGTAATTTACATGCCCTTGTTGCCGATTCGCTCTTATTCACTAACTTAACCAAAGAAAATATATCTAAAAATATTGAATCGAAACCAAGATACTTTTGGCCGATTAATATTGTAAAATTTATTTATGTCCTTTACTTCTTGGGTAATCTTCATTTCCGATATTCCTTGATGTGTTAAAAAGAAGAAAATGATACAAATATTCAAAGCAGAACGGATTTGACTGTTTTGAAGTGTGTTATTAGACGGGTCACTATGAGTTAATACCGTAAACTTTAAGAAGAAAATTAATTATAAAGCTAACTTATTAGCATAAATTGTTGCTTCTTCACTTTCAACTCTATTAAGAATTTAAATCAAGTTTTAAGGGACGATGAATTTTAAGCGAAAGTTCCCATCTATTTATAGCTGGAAATGGCTAGGAAATTCTTTTTCACTGTTCAAAGGGGGAAATAGCTAAGCCCTTATGATTCAAACTCTAATCTATTTTATTTTTTCAAAATTTGCTAAATGTTCTCATTTATTATCTGAATAATTTAAATTTTTACATAAAAGAAATTAAGAAAGATTGGCGCTTTAATCATATTATTGAATGAATGATTTGAAAAGTTATTTTTCATAATTCTGATGATAATTTTCTGAATGGATATTTTCAACACAAAGGATATCTCCTCCATCTCTCCTAAAAATCTTCTAACTCATAATTTGCTAATCGCGTGTCAAGTTAGAAAGCTATTAGACTGGGGGGAAACAAAAGAGATGAAGTTAAAATACGTCTTTCATTGTACAGGAAATTAGCTTTTGGAAAGTTGGGGAATATATTTACACTCAATATTATTATAAAATGTTTAGAAATATGTTTACTTTTTTAATGCAAGGCCCCCATATGCTGTTGTAGTACTAGAAAGTCTAGTTTCTGCCGCTATGATCTATCTGCCTACTAGACTGCAGCTGACTCAGAAAAAGATGAGATAGGATACAGTGACCACGAAACTTTATTAACTAAACAATGGCTTTATAGGGGAACACTATTTGTCCTAATTTTTGAGGATTGGAGATCAAAACACTGTCAAACTGATAATGGTTTTTTTCCCATTTAACTGTCAGGCTGTCAGGAGTGATGTACGTCCACGAATTGATTAGGATAATGGGCGACTTGAAGACAAACTTTGGGAATTCATTATCTCAAGGCGATATAATATGTAAACACGCTATCGGCAAGATATTCCAGTGAGGGATGAAAGTAGATGGGGTTAAGTAGAAGGAGTGCATAACTTCAGGAAGTTATTAAATTAAATTAGTAAATTAAACAATAAGATTCAACCTTTATTTACCAGGGTGTGTTTATGCTTACGACGTTCAGAGTTTATTTTAATTTGGTTCTAGTTTTGGATATTTTAACTTTTCAGAGCTCTAGTGTACAGGATTAATAATCTTCCGAGAATTGTATTGGCGGAAGATACTAATTAATACTCAATTAGATTAATTAACAATATTTGAGTGTTTAACTGGAGTTAATAACGCTTTACAGATGTTTTGATTTTTATCATTAGGCTTAATCAAAGAATTGAATTCACTTTCGTACTCGATAACCTGAGGGGAATGTGTATCTATCTGAATTTTAAGTTTTCAAAACTGTATAATTAAAAGATAATCGTGATTTCATTTTGTATGTAAAGACCACTAATTTACAAAAATTATTTTAACCGGACATTTATTCCATTTGGTCCTCTTTCCCATTTACTTATTCTTTTGTCTTCTATGGAGCATTTTATGCAACATCGTTTACTCAAAAATAACTTTTGCTTCTAATGAAGTAAGAGCAAAAGTATAGCATATATTTATCTCTTAGAGTTAAAGTTATACTCTGAGGATTAATACATTTATTCCACTTGATTATTTCAAAAATATATTATATATTTAAATGACGTACCCTATGCTATCAGTGCCCTTGTCTGCTAGACATAGCAGATGTTTATCAATAGCTGGCGATTAGCAACGACAAGAAATTGGTTATCTTCAATGATAATGTCGCGTTCATTTGAGGTCCCGTAGGATAACAAATCTACACCAGTCGAGCAAAATTGAGGTATCATTCTGTCACCTTCGAACTAATCAAACAATGGTAACAACTGGATTTATTCTTTCTATGTCATCCTGAGCCATATTTCATCAGTTTACCTGTAAGAAACTAGAAATATACGTA
Organism: Hymenolepis diminuta; assembly: GCA_900708905.1. NCBI lineage: Eukaryota > Metazoa > Platyhelminthes > Cestoda > Cyclophyllidea > Hymenolepididae > Hymenolepis > Hymenolepis diminuta. Next base: position 1,408,624 of record CAADRB010000006.1, on the reverse strand, counting down.
AATTTCTGACTATTTTAGTCTAAGCGTTCCTTTTTTCATTTTATACCATGCTTTTGAGATTTTATGAATTTAGTGTCTCACCTACGCATTCCCCCATTTTTTATGAAAAAAGAAACGAATGACATTTTTGACTTTCTTAATAATTATTCTATCGAAAATTTCTTTTGTGAATTGAAAATGAAGAATATAAAAGGGAAGCAGAAAAATAAAACAGCGATCGGAAAATGATAACTTATTACGCATTCAAAACTTTTTTTCACAAACTGTTTTAAATGAAATCATAAATAATACACAGTAATAAAAAGAGGTATATCTGTTGAGATGAAAGATGAGTAAAGATTTATTAAAGCCCAATTAGAAATTACTATTAAATTAATTTAAAAAGGTGTATGTGATGTGCAGACATGGATAAATATAGTTATCCAATTTTCATTTTTAATTTCAAATTCTGCTCGCTTTTGTAAATCTGCATTAATGAAGCAACATGCTTATAAACTGAAGCGTAACTCCAAACGCGCTAATTTGTTAATTTTAATTTAAGATGGATTCTAATATCGATTTTCTATTAACCTTTATATATCGATCGTCTAAACTGATTCGATACATTAGTCTCTGATGGGCCAACTTATTTATAATGATGTTTTATCCATTCATAATCGATCAATCAAAACATGGTTAGTCACTGAAATCAGCGAATAACATGAATGAACTCTCAGTGCCTGAAGTTTAAACTTCAGAATGTTAAAACATAATGTAATGAACAGTGCCAATGAAGAACGATCAGATCAAATGACAAATAACCTATAGAACCCCATATTTTTTATTACTCCTACCCCCTACTCAGTCCCCTTCTTACAACCATTCTAGTGTTTCCGCTTCAACGTTTTCCGTCTATATATGCTTTCTCATAAATAAAATTACGAAATGCCATGAATGGCAATAAATATTGGAATTTCTCTGCTTATTCATTTAGATAACAGAAGGAATCTCCTCAAACATCATGCTAAGAAAATCCATGTTCGACAGATGAGTAACTTATTCGGGAAATGAAGAGGATGAATAACTGTTCATGTGGGCAAGCCACTGCAAAACATTACGGAGAAAACTATTACAATTTGATTATCTGAGCACAAGTAATAATCATCCTTGAGGTTAAACAAAGTAGCAAAGCAGTTAGCATGGTCGCATTGCACATCCAGTGGCGTACATGACCAACCGCATTGGTGAATTCTTATAAATAATAAAGGAGGCAGAATGCTAGATTCTTATAAGAACAGCAACAGGATGTCTTCCTTCTAATCGGGTTTTATTAACGCTTTCTATAATGGAATGGGATATCATTTAATCCAATTGGAAACTATTTTCTTAAAACCATTTTGTATGCTTTAATATATTTGAAAATTTTCAGTTTTCTAATTTTACAAAATATGACGCAATGAAAACGAATTTGGATAAATATTCCATCATACAACAGATGAGAGGTCGTTTCAAAGGCTTTTAGACTACGAGTAAGGCTTTATCGCTTACTGGCACTCATAAAAGTCTAAAGGAAAAGAAAATACGAGATAATAAGTAATGAATTGAAAGTAATATTTTTAGATTATCCGAACCTTGAAACTATTCATTGTCAATCAAATGTGATCGGAAATTGGCAGAGTAAAGTTAAATATCAGTCAGAAAACCGAATAAGTAGACCTCCAATCATTTCTTTCCTTATTAGGCATCTACGGTCTTATCTATTAAATTCAATTTATTAATTACAGTTTGATTATCTGGAAAATGAGCTTGTACTTTTGCTGTGTTTGAATAACCTCCATTCAAACCCACCCTCATTTTATTTGTCAATTTGATTAAAATATGCTTAATTGATGTTTGTATTAAGAATGTGTTTTAGACAGTGAAAAATGTGGCTTTAATATTAAATTAATTGAAGCGAATTAACATTTAAATGTCAAATCTTCGTTTTTGAGAAGGGAAGAATTATTTGAGTTGCAATTGGTGCTTCTTTGTCATTTAGACTTTCAAGAGAAATTGAGTTGTTAATTTCAAGACGATTGGAAGACAAACATACTCGATGCCATTTTACATGAACTAAGTATTGACTTCACCGGCAATTTTGCCATCGTATAGTTCACAAACCAGTTCTAATTTGTCTGATAGCAGAAGAAATGCACGGACTTAAAAACTGAGTGGCAGTACTGCCCTTTTCATCATAGCTATAGATAAATTAACTGATAGAAACAATTCTACAATCCTTTCACTCTATTAAACAAGGCCCGCAGATTAACTTATATCCGTTTTCGGATGAATATACAAGTACACCGTACCTAATTACACTCGTCAAACGTATTTGCTACTAAAATTCCGAAGTTTTCGAAAGTGTGGTTAAACGAAAAAATTGTGCAAAAGGAAAGCGCCAATCTGAAACTTAGCAACAAACTACAAGCACTTGAACTTCGAATGCGTGTAGGCGAATTAACGAAAAACGCGGTCAAAATATTGTATTTGTTAAGAAAGATTATTTACAAAGTAAATGTGGCAGCGGAAATTGCAGATTTTCTAATGCCGCAAATTGCTTCTTTCACGAGATCGACTCCGTTCTGAGCGGTAGTAAGACCGGTCATTAGATAATCGATGAAGAAGTCTGCAGTGAAAGAGCAGAAATTTTACCCGAAAGAATTTATGTTAGAGTTAATTTCTAATGAAAAAAAAATTAAAAAACAGAAAAACACTATTAGACCTCGATTTACCTGGACCGGCACCCATGCGAATATCTTAAGTGAGAATGGGAATCTGAATGTGGATTTGATGACCTTACCAAGGGAGTGAAAAATGATACAAGAACGAGATAGAGCATTACATCAGTTAGTGGTAAATTAGGATACCTGGAATGCTTATCTGAAGACCTCCATAGTTTTGAGTCAGATCGATTGTACTCCAATGAGATACTTGGATTCCTGTAAACGAACGAAAGAAACTAGTAAGAACCGCCTCTAAAGAGTGGAAATTTTCTAAAAACAGTGTTTTCAAATAAAAGAGATATTACAAAACGGGGGACTTGCTTTCAATAGCACACACCCATACGCGTTTTGAACTATAACTATTATCCATGGAAAAGTAAAAAATATATTTCAGTCATTGGGAAGCATCAGGAATAAGTCAGATAATAAAAAATCTTCACCAAGAGTCTGTATTCAACTATTCTTATGCATCTCGCCTTAAATATGCGATTTGCAGGATCATGATCTATTGTCTGAAAGTTAAAACTTCAGAATTTAAAGTAGTTCCAATTCTGAATAAAGCTATCTTAAGGGGTCGACAAATTAGGCTAGATATCCACACAAAGAACTAGTGATCTTCCAGGTACCAAGAGGGTACAAGAGCCCCCTAAGAGTGAAAAGACCAAGAGTTAAGTAGAACGATGCGTATATTGGATAATTAAAAATAACTGAGAAGGGAAAGGAGGAAGGAATAGGAGAAATTAGGCGGAAAGAAGGGGCATCAGTATTGAATAAAGGCAATCCGGATTATGAGTAGCAGGTGAAATGAGGTACGATAAGGTGATTGACATATTCCACGTCCTTTGCTCATTTTTGAGCAACTGACAGTCAGAGCAAGGATATGAGTCAACAGGCGCGCAGACCTATGAGTCAGAATGCCCATACACTACAGATCTGTCCCTTAGGTTCGTAAGTGATAACTTATGTCCCTAATCTACAGGCCGACTGATCGATATTGAAAAATGATGAGTTGCCAATGAATTGCTAGACAATACTACCTAAGGTGTATGTAGAATAGCTGGGTCACTAGAGTTGCCCCTGTCTGAAAGCGGAAAGACTAACAATTGACTGATTACCAGACCTGATTATTTAATTGAATATTCAGATAAAAAAGAGCGCACTTTAGGTGGAGATTTCTAAAACTACTAGAAAACGCTTCCAGCATTAGCCACAACTGTAAACCGCACAATTTCAGATGTTGGCCTGCCTCTGACATCACACTATTTCATGATGGATCGTGAAATAAGCCATAAGGGAATTCAAATCTTTGTTCATAAAGAACAGATAAATTGCCCACGATTGTCTTGAGAACTATTCGTCAATAGAAATAAATTGCTCACGTATCCTAAAGATGTTAAGGCCAAAGAGGGGTAAATTGTAATCAAAGCCACAGAAATATCCTTACTTTTCAAAATGACTTCTTCATATTTAACCTTCCATCTTATTTGGCAACTTCAATTCTTAAAGCTATACATCTCTGTCAAAATCATATCTGTAAGACGAACACCAACTGATCATTAATTTCTTTTTCAGGTGGACTTAATAACGATAAGTTGAAATAAGTTGCCAATAATTAAAATTAGTATTAGTCGGATAACAAAGTAAAATGATTCTTTTCTTTGGAATAAATGAACAAGAGGATCAACGATGAGCAGTGTACGGCAAATAACTTCACCTTGAACGTTTGCCCGAATATTTCAGGAATTGTACTTTGCCATGAAAAAATTCATTTGTGTTGCTGATTCAGTGGGGAAAAACAAATTCATTTTCAGTTTTAATATATAATGTGCCTAAATACTTATGTTTAAACAACTGTTAGTAATGCAAACAATTGGCTTAACTCTATCAAGATCTGTTTTGTTCAAATCTCAGCTAAGAAATGGAACAATCAGCCACCAAAATAAATAAAGTGGTGAATAAACGCTGAATTTGAATTGACTCAGAAACCCAGGAAACAAGTCCCGAACATCAAACTCAAAACATTAGGACATGAAGCAGTGAATTATGCCCATGGGAAAGAGGTGCACGATCTGAATCTAAATATCAAATGAAATGAGACTCTTTTAATACTCTGACTTTACTCCTTATCTTTAGTGGATTCTTTTATTTTTCCTCATGTTCAGAGACTTTTCCGCAGAGGCTTGAAATCTGAAACCGGCCACTGATAATGATAATAAAAGTTGAATCTTATTCCTAGAAGGAAATAATCTCTTTATAATTTTTTCACCAAACAATAATTTAAATGTTACCTCTATAAATTTGGAAAAAAACTCCCCCTACATTATGGCAGGTGAAGAGCAATAAAGATTCAATGAGGCCCTGGCCAGCCAGATGGAGAAATATTTATTTTATAAATACCATTAATTCACACATGTATATATTACTAAAATATCAGACGGAAGCAAATAACTGTAGTGTATAAGCGATGGCGGCTACATTGAGGCTGATAATATCTGTGGGGGACTGAATGTGTACTTAGCATGAGATAGAATTTTAAATCATACATGAAGTATGAAACAAAACACTATTATCTAAATGAATGCTGAATGTTATCTATTCGTCGGGATTTACTATGAAGAACATGAAGAAGCTAATTTACGAAAAAGTAACTGCTCTTTAGTATTGCAAAAACATATTGATCTCACCGAATAGCGGAGCAGCATACATTAAAATGTCATCATTTTACAAGCATGTTTAGATCATTTATCGGTTAGTGATGGCGCAATGAGATGATTGGCGATCAGGTTGATCGAAATTCCCATGCGATAGATGGGAGCGTCAAAATGAAAATATAATTATGAATATTTATTAACTATTTTTCCCTTGACGAAATTAATATTTTATTTTGTGCCTTCTTCCCCATTATTATTAAAAATTACGCTTATTTCTTAAATTTTTTAATGAATTATTATGAATTACGTTATACTGTATATAAATCAAGTTGAACTACAATAATTTTTCGTTAAAAACGACGAGAACTTGTGTTCTCCTTCTTCCTGGCTGGGATATCGGCTTGTAGATTCTTAAAAGAGTAAAATTAAAACATAAACAATAGTGACTGCTATGAGGTTGATAATATCTGTGGGAACCTAGTATGCATATAGAGTAGTGGCGGTAATATAAACTCAAGTGGAATTAAAGAGTAAACAGTAATTACTCTGACAGCTCAAAAACTCAATGGTCTGGCCGAATAAGCAAATGGAAAGGACTCGAATGCCACCGTTATGCAAAAGATGCATTTAAATTGTTTAAATTTATACCATAGTCTATTTTTAAAAACGGCGCCAGGTGATCAGACCAATGGAAAGGATTTAAACGATACCATTCCACAACATGGGCGAGAAAACTGTTCATTGACTGATGCTTCAAAAATGTAATAGAATTTTTTGGCTGTAAGAAAATACAAATGAATTGAGGTGGTATGATCAACCACTTAATTTGTCCAACTAGTAAATAAGATTTGCTCATACCCAAAAACCATGAAAATTGAACTTTGGGAAATTACAAAATGAACTATATTACTTATGAGAAAGTCGATAACACAATGCATTCGAATTCAAACAACGTATGACTCCTGATGTTCTGACGGCACTACCTCCTTATCAATCTATTTGCTATTATCCGTGTTTAGATGCATTTCCATTATCAAATCCTTAACTATTCTTGCACCGAACTGGGCGTATACATCCGTAATGACCCGTCGACATATTTGTGTTCAAACGACTGGTTTCAAAAGGTCAGAAAAGTCGCTTAACTGAAAGTTTTTACCATTTTAAGCTCAAATTTAAAAATCCAAAACCGATGAAAAATTTAACTGCTTTAAGGAGGTTTTGATTAGTCAAAAATAAATTTTTTTCAAATTTTAATTTAACATTTTATCGAAATCTATCATTGGACTCTGGGAGTCTGCTGATTTTAAACAAACCCAAGATTTCCAAGTTTGATGGTAAGAAAAATTGGAATTGTAAAAAGAAAAATCAATCGAAGTGTATTGGACCTTGGCAGAACTATCGTTAATTTGTATCCTTTAAAAATTGATATATTTTCCCGTTATTAATTTTGATAAGTATATTCATTGTTTCAAATGGAGTGGTTCTTTTAAATAAAAATATTCGTTTAACAAAGTATTTGTCATTTAAATACCAAATTTAATATTACTTTCTGAAAATGTATTAAATAGTAAATGATAGAAGGGGAAAATCTTGAGAAATTAATTGTAAAACCTGTGTAAAAATTGAAACTCTATGTCGAAATTTAGGGAATGGCATAAAAACAATTATTTTATCTATCAGCTGACTCCGGCTACTCACATCAAATTAAAAGTCGGAGAAAGGAAAAGTACTTTTAATTATTTTACGTCCGAAAAGAACACAAAGGCGAAATTGCGCTCGGATTGTTTGTAATAAAAGATATGCTAAAGAAATGCAAATAAAATTCTCACAGTTTAAATTTTAAAAGGGAAGACAATCCTCGAAATAGAAAAGAATTTTAAATGCCAGCAAGAATTTTGGAAAATTATGCATTTAATATGAAAACATAGTTTTCAGCAAGCAGGTTGAGCTAGAAAAAAACCGGCACGACTGATCTGTGCCCGGAAATAGAGGAATTATAGCGAACATTAATTTTATCGATTGATCCATTAATTTTGTCAGTGTGGGCGACTAACACGTGTTTTAAGCTTTGGATATAGAAGCCTATCGCAAAATTTAAGAACAATGTGAAGAGAATCGATAAAGCACTATTCACTTACAAATTTGAACTTGCAGAGCCACTCAGTAGTGCAGTTTGGTGTTCTATAACCTCTCGAAGAATCTAAAAGAAAAAAAGGAAACTAAAGCAGTTAAATACGCAGCAGTCTATGATGACGAATGTGTGAATTTAATACCTGAATGTAAGACTTTTTAGCGGTATGGACACCGCGGTAGCTTTGCCTTCGACGCTTCAAATCTCGCATAAAGGCCTCCTCATGGTCCGATAATATCATCCTGTCACGTTCTACAAAAAAACGTTAATAAAGTTGAAATTAAATTAAATTAGTGGGCTATTGAAAGCAAAAATTACTCACCTTGGTAAATTTGAATATTTGATAGATTAAAATTTAAATCGGTTGGAAGTTTAACACTACTCGATTGCAGCGCAGCTTCGGAAAATTTCCGTATTTCATCATCAGAGTAATCCCAGAATGAATCCTATAATAATGTTAATCACTTTACTGATTATTATAAAGTAGAGGAATATTCTACTTTATTACAATAAGGGTAATGAAACAAACAAGTAAACTATTTGCGATTGCTAGAGGAAAAGCATTTTATTTCTAAGAACAATACACTTGAGGCGAACAGCATAATATCTTGCTTACAATTTGCTCTTTCGTGTATCCCTTCTGCCGCATCCGACATTTTTTCATGTGGTGGTCAACTCGGTTACTTGGAATAAGATGTCCATTACTGATAGAGCATTGCTGGACATCGGGGATCTATACTAACGAATAAAGAAAAATAAGGTACATTTTGTAATAATGGCAAATTATGAAAATAGTAATAAAAAGTACGAAAGCCACCTGACTTTGTATAAAACAACTATAGGTTAAAATCAAAATTTTGCGCACGTTATCCAGTGATTCTGATGTCCATCCAAGAAAACTAAGTACATCATCCAAGCTCTTCATCAAAGCCCAAAGATGCGGACTTCAAGGTTTCAGAGTAAACTGAAACTAGGCTGAGCTAGCGATTACATCGACCAATATAAGGGCTCCGTTATTAAAAGCACCCAATCACACCCTGCCAACAAATTGATGGACTAATACCAATGAAGCACCCCGACAAAATGGCTACATATATGAGACTTGCCTCTACCTGTATGCCATCTTGTCACGTGCGCTGATGGCCTCTACCTCCCGTTAACACTTTACGTAAAATGTCTGCAGTAAACCATCATATCTAAGCTCGGCCCGTCTTACAAAATAAAGTTGACGTAAATACTATTGGGTGCTGGCTAATCGCCTAGAATATTCGTTCCATATAGCCCAAATTTATCTCAGTACACGAGGTCCTACTCTCATTTGCATCAGAAGGCTGAATCTGGCAACCTTGTTCACTGATATAACTAGTTTTTTTAAGTTCTGTAAGATGTTCACAGAATTTACGATTTACTCAAATATTTTTTTAAAACATACCTGCTTCTGATTTAAATGTAATTAATTTGCCTGATAAGATAAAGTGCTGAATTTACTTCTCATACTCTGCAAGTCGTGGATTTTCGGCATTAAGGTCATTAGCTTATTTAATGCGTCGTTGAATAAAATTTTATATTTATTTTCGAATATTTATCTTATGCAATCTCCCGTTTATTTATGAATCTTATGTAAATTATAGTACTCATACAGGCGAATCTAGAGATTTAAGATTTTAATTCTCTTTAGAGGCTATGGCGATTTAATTCATGGGGTTCGAAATTTTTACTTAATTGCAATTCAATGTAGATTAACTAATATTTCCTTCTATTTTTTGCTGTTTATGACGATTAGATAAGCTTACTTCTCTGCAAAATACTTCTCAAACATTTCAAGATTGAGATAACATTCTTATACATAGCGCATAAACCAATCTTATCTCTTGTAAATATGTAGATATGTAACTAAAGTGTCTGTTGCTAGTTGCTTGTAGGCCAATGATGTCTTCGATGCTGTAAAATATCCCTAGTCTCTCGTAATTAACAGCTTCGCACCTCATTACTCTCGAAGGAAATTTACAACATAATGAGAAAAATCGAATCTTTGGAGTATTTCAAATACGATAGGTCGGCTTCGGAACGCCTTCTGCATATGAGTTTTATCTAATGTGCATAAAAATATCCAGTGTCATCTCACTTTTAACCGATCCAAAAATCTCAGCTGACATTCTTGACACCAAAATCTGTCCGATCAGAACGCAAACTAATTCGAACATAATATAATATTACTGTGAAACACTCTATAGACGTTAGTTAACGCTGTCAGTAGTCTCAGGTTTATATCGTTTATAGTGATTTAATTACTGGCTTGAATTGGAAAATACTTCCCTTCGTGCCCAATTCCAATTCATATGAATGATCGTGAGTAAGCCAATAAATTATAAGCATTATCTGAAAAAACAAATTGGTATAAACACCAGTCGAAAATAATAGAATTTAACAACAATGTTACCACAGAGATATCAGATATAATTAAATGTTCAGTTGATCTTGGCGAATAATCGGTCTTCAAAATAGAGCAGGTGTTGCACGCAATCGGTTTGAATATGATTTGAAGGATAAAATAGATTAAAATAAAAAGCTAAAATGAACTGTTATATGAATGCTAGAACAAATAGTGCATAGTGGACTTACAGCTTTCTCTGTACGTTATTTTCAGTATTGTTTAATTTTTATTAAATCCCCGACTTCAAATTTTTATAATTTTTTCTTTTAGATACATTAACCCATGAGCAGTGGGAAATTACAAAATTACAGCTTTCTTTTGATGCTGTAAAATATTGATATCTTAAGGTCGAATAAGATTAACTGCATCTAAGAAATGTGTGTCAGCTGAAGATGGGATCCGCCCATAGTAGATTAGTAGCGGATTCGTTACATGTCGACGATCGACATCCAATTCTTGAAAGAGACTATAACAACGTCTCAGAATATTTCAATGATCCTTCTTGTCAAAAAGTGTTGTGCTCTTGTAAAGCCCGGCTCTTAAATGACTCCGGACGCCAAGTTTCGAACGGAAGATTAGAACTTACTTATAGCGATCTCATTTATCGTTATCCAGAACAAAATGTTCCAAAAACCGCAAGTTGGCCCCTATGTGGTCTCCGAGGTTTCGGTGGTGGAGAACAACTTTTCACATTCGAAGCCGGACGTCGGTGTGTAATGTGTAAGTTTCTCCTTTTATCCTGTTTGTTTTACGAGTTTTGGTTTATTTAAGATTGCGAATTTTATTTCGTAACTTGATTTTGACTTGTGTAACTTTGTTCATTAATTTCAAGTAATTATTTAATTTGTACCTTGTTTCAGCGGGTATATTTGTTTTCAAATGCAAGCGAGCTCATTCCCTAAATTCAATTTTAAGTGAACACATAACCAGACTGGCTCAAATGGAACGCCGTTGTGTGAATTCTTGTAGTTGTCAGGTACGCACGTCTATTATTAACGTTAAATTATTAATTAGATATCGAGCATTGTTTGCTATTTTTCCTTTCGTGCTTTAAGAATCATGACGGCTGGCGAACTGTAAGATCAATTGGAGAGGCTTATCATGAACCATCGTCAATAATTGGTACGTTTAAAAAACTCATGAATTAAAATCGCTCTTTTCTGTGAAAAAAAAATATATATATATATCTTACCTGTCTATAATGACGTTTATAAGACTGCATATGACAGTCCTTTTTGCAGGACATGAATGTAGTCAGAATTAACGTCGTGGTTGTTACTGCGTAGTGAGTGCAAATAAAGCCTTTTATGTGAATAAAGATGAAGTGTTATTTTGGAACATTTCAATAATTTGGAATTGGAATTGGGAATTTTCAGGAAATTTGACAATTTGAAACTGATGTACAATAAATTGTTAATGGAGCAGATGACTCTCAGTACTGGAGTATTTTGTGGAAGACGAGTTTTTATTTTGTATTTTCTCATTCAGAAGTGTTCAGATTTTAGAACCTCTCAATTATTCGCTTCCCACCCATTCTACTAATCAATTTTTCGGTCATCTAAATGTTTTTAGTTAATTTTCTACTTTTGATATTTATTCTTGCTATGGGAATAAGCTTATGGATACTGTTGAAAGCCCTTGCTCTGTTATTTTTGAAGTTGTTGCAGATTACCTCATTTTTATTTATACAGTTAGCTAGTTATATTGACAGTGCTTACTTCCATTAATCGGATGTTTACAAGCATTAATCGAAATTTACAGTAGTTTGTGGATAATAATTTGTACCTAGAGGACTAGATTTTGATGATAAAAATCGTTTATGCTTACGATTTGGTACAAAAATTCACAAGGATATCCTGGACCTATTAAAGGGCTAAGGTGAGTAGGATGTCATCTTTTAGAATGACATTTTCGACTCTTGCATATTAAAGTCCTAATGGACTTTTAGGAGGGCGTATATTTAGTCGGTTCAAATGAAAAAAAAGATAGTCTAACTTATGTCGTATATACTTCCTTATTATTTACCATAGGAAATTATTATTTCCTTACCATAGGAAAGCTTCTAACAGCAAGAAACAGTGAAATGGTAAGGTCGGAAATGATAGGATTAAGCATAATGAATAACGATAGTGCCTCAAGAGTCTTGCATCATTTACTTTCTGAATTCATCGGGTTGGTCTTTTTTCCTTAACAGTTATAATTTATTGAGTCGTGGCCTAATATTCAAGGTTCGAACTCCAGGCCATTCTTTTTCTGGCTGGGTTCATGTTGATGTTGATGATGGGCTTACTGAATGGTTGACTGATATGAGTTTATGGTTATTCCGTTTTCTGATATCCGGAGCATTTAGTTGATATCTGCCAAGCGTTTTTAACATAGACATCTTTAAATTTATTAATAAATGGACACTTATTTCATTCAATGTCCATCCTCATTTGAAGTCCTTAAATCTAGTTGTATTTGACTTCAACTTGAAGTTATCGGAAACCCTAACCTAATAAACTGAAATTTTTGATAGCTCGCTACTGTACTGTTCAGTCACTAAGTTCAAGGTACTGCGTCTGTTCAGTTGATCGGATTTGAACAGATGTTTGTTTTTTTAAGTATCCAGACCAATTGGCTGATACCAGCTAAGATATTCTGATATAAACTGTTTAGATCAGATCATTTAATATTCATCCACTCTTTTTTCATTTAAATTTCTAAAATTTGCCTTTAGTTATTCTCTTTTTCGTGGTTCCCGATTGTTTACCGAACCGTTAAAATAGTCGATAAATCCAATGTTCTAAGCGTGTGCTCACTGCTCTGAGCCAGTACTTTAACAGACGTAAAAACAGACATATATGTGAGCCTCTGGGAAAGTGAAGAGTTGAATTGGGTTAAACAGTCATGTTTCTCTCACCCTCTACGTTATCAATGACATCTTGCAGCAGATTCCCAAAACCCACATCCGTCCACGTCCGAATTTTAACTTAAAATCGATACACCTATGTCCGTTAGAAAAGTTGTCTACAAGGGTATACAGTGAATCAATCGTCATTGCGATTGTGAAATCGTAGATGATCGAACAAGTTTACAGTTCTGTGTTCTTTAATTCAGTCCCTACTAGTATGATAGTCATTGTGCAAGAAAGTGTTTCACCTTATGCCGATGTCACGAATTTCTTAGAGAACAATTCAACTCTTTAACCTTTGCTTGTTTGATTTTAATGGGTTGAACACTCGTTCAAACATCCTAGCTAATTTCATGCACGTCTCACAATCCATAATTTAATTATGATTAGTTTCTGGCTGAAGAAATCGGAACGAAAATTTATTATAAGGATTTTTCTTGAGTCTTTATGTGATTTTCTCATTCCATTTTCACATTTATTTGTTATTACAAAAAGAAATGGTTAGTGCTATCGTCACGAGCGTTTACATTTGTTAATCGGATGTTTATATTAGTGAGTAATTGAAGGTTTTTTGAAGTATTTCTAAGGTGCAAATCTGTTAATGTTGACGGGTGGTGGAATTTCAGGTCCTTATCAGAATGTCGCAGTTCTTCTATTAGCTAAGAATTTATCAGCGCTTTTTCTCTGATTCATGGAAATCTAGATTGTGATCGTTGTGCTACAGTTTTAGGCATCACAGTAGAAAGAAGATAATGGAAGATGTGCTAGATATGTCTAATTATTACTCGACCGAAAAAAGAAAGAGAGTTGACATTATCTAAAATCAAGAATATGGTAGGCATATCTTTTAGTCTTTCTAATCATCCTGATTCAATAGAATTCAAAGATTATCTGTTCACTGGTAAAGATAATTTTATTCCCTTTATTCTTGTCATTGATTTTCGATCTTTTTTGTTAGCTCTCGATGTTTGATTCAGGAATTTATTTGCTTTTCTTTATGGCCTCAAAGTCCTGTGTAGGCAAAAAGTTGTAAATTTATTAGGTTTTACGCGTTCTTTCTGGTGTTTTCTTATCCAAATTATTTTCGATTTTAAAGTATTCATTAGCAACTTTAATGTATTTAATATAATGCTAAGCAGCCTCTGATATGATCAGGAGATACCACTGTGATATCAGTAGTGCCATGGCCACAAATCCTCAGATCCAGTGAAATGGGATCTGTAGTTCAAATGGTGGCTTCATTATTATGGAGTGCAATTGCTTATATCATGGCTTCACATGTATGAGATGGATTGTCTGTCTAGCTAGCCATTATTATGCCATTGAAGAGACTTCATGATTAGATACAAACGTGAAAGAAAAGTGACCAAATAACCCAGTGACTGGAGAACGAATTCTGTTGCTCACATTACGATTCGACCACTGGAATGGTATTTTCGTAAAGACCTTAAGATATGATTGATCACACTAATTTGCTGTAGTTACTTATTTGATGAAAATGTTCTTCGTATTATTTTACTTGCAGAAGGTTCTTTATGGCTGAATTTTTAAGTTGGAATTAGTAAGAAGTGTTACCCTGCTTATGATTAGTCCTTTTTCACCGAACCCTTCTAATTAATGCGTTTTTTTTCAATCTATAGTGATAGTCTTGTCTACAGAAGGAACAATCATTAGCGCAAAACATATCTTCTCGATTTTAATGATCTATCTTTTAAGGTTTATTTATTATGCATAGTATTTTATAGATCTAGTCCATTTTGATCCAAAGACCAAGTATAGAATTAAAAAAACCTAATTCCTGTGATCTAGACTAAGATTTAGCTGAGCTTTATCTTTGAACTACTGTAAAGCCAAGGGTTTTTTCTCTTTTTCAAGTAGCAAGCACTGAAAGAATTTCGGTAAAATTTTTCTTCGCTACACAATGATTGAAAAGGAGTTCGCTGTAAAGATCTACTAACATTTAAAAGTTCAGTGATATGCTAAGTTATCGGTGCGTAAGGAAGTAAGGAGATCAGTTTTTTTTGGTCCCTAAAAGATGGCCATGAGCATTAGAGAAGTACATGCTCAAATCGATAAAAGCACTTCCATGCATAACTCAAGGTCACAGGTGTTCTATAATGAAATCTCCTGTGGTTTAAGGAACTACTTTTTTGAAGCTCAAATAAATCACCATGTTGTGTTCTTTTCATGCTTCTCTTTTGGAGGAAATTTTTAAATATTAAACTATTCACGGTGAAAGGTTAGTGGTTATTTCTCACTTACTCAGTCAACGCATTTTTGCCTAAGTATTAATCAATAGGTACAACTGTTTATGGTCCTGCTCTCTGTTCTGAATCGGTATACGTTAATTGACGTAAAAAGTCAAATAAAGGAATCTGCGGGTAAATGAATAGTTTGTACCAAAATTTGCACTCTAATTTGAGGCTGTTTGTCCAACTACCATACCAACTACTGCGCCCACGCCACTTCAAAATTCAACTCTGATCGATACACTTGTGAGATCGTGCATTAGTCACAACGACCTTTTACCGCCTAGCTGTCTAACTATTTTTTGAGCCAATGGCGCATCAGTCGTCTGTCGCCCTCATCTACAAGGTCGGAAGCCACGACTTCGATAGCCAGACACATTCCCAGTGAGTGGAGTGACTAAGTCTGGCTAATAAAGAGGGGTAGCAGAATTAGAGTTTGTCAAGGGTGGGACTACATGCAAACGCTTTTCTAAGTGGGTTTTGGAATTATAATGTCTAGCCGTAAGGTCTCCATTTTGGGGGAGATTTTAGGAGAATTTAGTCCGTAAATCCTTCACTGGCCATTTCTAAGTTGAAGTTGAAGAATATATACTCGGAGCGTACTTGATTTGGGATGTCATTCTGATATTTAACTACTTATCTCTCCCGCCCTTTTGTAAGACATAGACTGCTTGAAGTCATTCATGATCTCTTGAATTATATCAGCTTGTAACAGAAGCTCTGTCCATTTATAATTTGAATTAAGGTGAAAATTTTGCCAAAAATACATTTACTTAGTGCTCAACATAGTCACCATTTTTATTAATTACATCTTGCCATGAGCTTTCTCATTCCTTCATAGAATTTAGCCATAGAATGGACTCAAAAAAGAAAGTAGCTTCATTTCGACCTCTTCTCTTGAAGTAAGCCTTTGAAGTCTCATTAAATGATTCTGCAGGCTCCTGAAAAGATGAAAGTGGGTTGGTGCAAGAGAAGATTGGGAGAATGTCGTGGGTGATGCATGACTTCCCAGCCAAATTCCTCAACGAGATTTTGGTTGCTCTTGAAGTGTGAGGTCTGGCATTGTCATGGTATAGATTGATCAAAGAAGGCCGTTTTTCCTACCGTTAATTGCTTTTAAACGAGTTAGCTGCTGACAGTCAACTTCAGATTCTACTGTTTGATCGTCACCCATTAGTCCATAATAAACAATTCCCTTCAAATCCCACCATGCACACAAAAGATGCAGTGTGCATTCGGGTGCAGTCTCGAGTTGTCTCGATTGTGGAATTGGCTTTGAACCACTGTCTTGACTTAGCCACTGTGTTTTGCGCTTAATATTGTTGTAAAGGATCCACTTCTCGCCACTGTCATTTATGATTGAGTCTAAAAAAGGTGCCTGAAGTTCACGAGAACGCAGTGAAACCCAAGAGGTCACACGCTGCTGCTTGTTGATTTCTGATAAGTCGTGTGGGGAGGGGGCCATTTCCCAGCCAAGTCTTTTCATTTCCCTACATATGGCCATATGGCTTACGTTAATGATTTTACTCAGTTCTCTAGTAGTGCAGGTTGGATTTTCATCAATGGCAACTTGCAATTGCTCAGAATTGAGTTTTTTTGAGCATCCTGATCTCACTTCGTCTTTCAGACTGAAATCACCCTTTTCGAAACGGGAAGGTGAAAACCACCTTCTGCAGGTCTTTTTATTCACAACATCATTTCCATAAGTGTCTTTGTGTGTTCTCGCTACTGAGCTTGCCGTATTTCCTTGACGAAATTGAAATAGTAAAATATACCTGATATGCTCTTTATTTTGAGTGTACATCGGGGCTGGAAATAGTTATAAATAACGATAATTATAACACAATGTGAAAGAAATAATATTTTATTACTTACCATAGATAAGCATACAACGTTAACAAGCTAAATTGAAGTTATCGTGCCCTAAACACAGCTTAAAAGTTGGACAGAAATTCTGTTACAACCTGATACAAGAGTGTTGCCTTTGCGAACTTTTGTATACGACTAATGGCATAAACTTCCATCGTTCTTACGCGAATTTCCTTGAGGTTAGGGAACAAGCTACGTATCTCTTAAAAATCGTTTTCGTCGAATTTCTGTACTTTTTATATTCTTTCTGTTGAATGTAAGCAAAATTTTGTCCTTTTTAGCGATGTTTGCCCGATTCGCTCATTCGCAGCCGCTGAATATTGACATAAATACCCTCTCTTCTCCAGGCCCTTAATTTGAAATGTTGGTCATCACTATTTGTGGTATCACTCTAAATGATAAGCTATTTCTCCATTTATTTTTGTACTCTGTCTTAAAGTAGGACTTAGATATGTGTCCCAGATAGTTATTTTCTGTTCAACCGGTCTGTTAAAGTTGCGGTAAGCAGATCCCGAAGTGCACATAGGCTTGTTCACAGTCTCACATCTGACGTCTAACTTGTGAGGGGAAATGTTTTCGTGGAGTACATGGATTAACTTGGTGTGGCCAGTACATTTCCTCTTGTTATCTGCAACATCGATTATTGATTTAAACTACACGAGTTAAAAATACATTTTCCACCCACCTCATTTATCTGTTACACATCCCAATTGGCAAATATCTGCTCATTTTTTACTATTTCAGTCTTAGTTCCTCTTTCTTTCTTTAGCTCGTTCTCTCTATTTCAAATCTGCGGTTTCAAAGATATCCTTGGCCTCGTCTGTCACAACGTGCACATCATGTCAGAAGTCATGAGATCGAATTTCATTGGTTCACATTTCACTGATGTAGATGTTCAACTACACTGATTGTGTCTGGACAACAAGAAGAGTGGTAGAATTCGAGTGGCTCTAGAAGTACCTTTCCTCTACCCAAGTCGAGTGTTGTCGGCATTTCTCCTAATGGGCTTGGGAAGGTTGGCTTCCTGCTAAACCTTGCTTTTTTAACTTGTTGGGAAATCTTTGAGGTTCACATTGAAATTACGGCTCTTTCTACACTCTCTGAAACCGTTAAGGTATTACAAAATAGTTTAATACTGGATCTTAAATTTGGCTGTTTGGATGTACAAATATTTTAACCAATCGTTCGATTTTTCTCTATGTGAAATGTTACAGTATTTTGCAGTTATTATACGCATTCTTTCGAGATGGGGCTTCATAGATTGCGTAGTTAGATTACTTGTTCTAACTGGATTTTTTTCATAACTTCAGACGTTTGTTTTTTCCTGTTCTTTTTATTGGAAGTTTTTATTTTAGAAAACTATGTTCACTTTTCGTAGCTTTCGAAATGTGAAGTTTTTCCCTCTCCAATAAAAAACTCTAAACTGCATAAGACAACGGTTTTCGTTCAGAAGACTCATAAAACTGTAAATTGATCGTTTTTGGTTGTCTATTATAAAGTTACGTAGCTAGTGCTATAACGGTATGTAAACCGCTGTCCATTGAGAGCATTTAGCTATAGTTGCTCAGACCAAGAAAGAAGAAGGCAATAACAATGTTACTGTGTTTTACTTATTTAGCTCTGATATCTGTTCGAACATTTAATTTAATCGTGCTTTTCTTCTTTCGCTTCAGACCATTCAACAGAGGTACACCACGTACACACCCATAGATGTCAAGACCCAACCGCAGCTCCTCCCTATTCCACAGTGACCCAGACCATTTTCGACTGGCCCACAACGGCCATTCCCTCCAATCGAATTGGTGCTAGTGGTTCTAATCAACGTCATCGATGGCGTTCTAGCGACGATTACATCTATCTCTCTCGAACCCTGCCATCCTCATCACCATGCGACCTCCACAACCAAAATCCCGGTATATCCTCTTCCGTCACTTCTCTGCCTGCTAGTTTATCTGGCGGTGTCTACCTCGTCGCTATTCCCAACTTTCCCAGTGCTCATTCCTATGAGAACCAGAGGACACTGTTTACTGCTGCCGCATCGAGCTAGATTCCCCTCCCCGTTACCCGATTACTACCTTGATAACCTCTAGAATACCTGTTCTCCAAATCTTCAGGTGTCTTCCTTGTTACTATTTCGAACATTATCAGTGCTCTTTCTCATGAAAACCAGAGGACTCTATTCTGCTACATCGAATTAGATTCACTTCTTGTTACCCAATCGCCGCACCCTTTGTAATCTTTCAAATATTGCGTTCTTTCTATTTCCCACTATTTTGAACTCTCCCAGTGGGAACTTTACTGCTACTGCTCTTTGTCCATGAAACGCCGAGTTAGATTCTCGTTTGTTGCCCGACCAACCCTCTCAACTTTTGTCTATGATTCCAGTCTTCTATATTCATACGGTTACCCAGTCTATTAGGTGCCATATATTATGAGAATTGACGCACTTGTACCTATCCAGGATATCCAATTTTCTTACTATTTGCCCAGTGTACTGTGGGTCACGAGATCAATATACGCCAGTTGGCATTAAAAGATTGGATTAAACAATCATACTGACCTCTGTTGAAGGACCTCCCCCCCCCCAAGAATTATAAAACAAACATCTAGTCAGAAAAGTCGGTATTAATACCATCCTCATCTTTACTCTTGCTATCCAATTTTTCAGGGTTCCCCATCTGTGTGCCTTGAATCTCATCTTTTTTCTCTTACCGAAAGCCGATTTTCATGAAGCCCTGTATGTCATCTCATGAAATAGAGATTTAGAGAACTGTCTTATCCTGCCTCTCTGCATCTTCTCTAAGTAAAACGAATTTCCAAGATCAGCGACAATCATTGTAACGATTCTAATTAATTATGTTGCTAAAAAAACTGTTGAGTACAAGTATATATACAATTGATTAAATTCATTGTTTTAACTTGGAGGCGGAAATTTGTAGGGCCTCTTTGTATACATCAGGGAAGACTCGAGCGTAACCAAAACCGGAATATAGTGTCGTTCCACCTGCTAAAAACCTAAAAAATGTATTATAATAACCAAAATCATGTACCATAGAGCAGGAAGAATAACATTTTCTTGCAGTCCAAAAATTGGGGCAAGAAGACTGGATACTACGGCTGTTATTTGAACTGTGGTATTTAACTACACGTTAGAATAATTAAAACGTAACGTTATCTCCCAACTTACCTTGCTAGAGGTGATAGGTTTCATTTCAATTATCCTCTCCTTTGGAGCCATTAACCTAAGTAATGAACGCTACAGGAAAATTAAAAATAAGAGGACATACAGGTTGACGAAGAGAAAGGTATCTAACGTAAGAGGCTCCGATCATTAGTAATGCATCTCTGGACAGAAATAGCAATAACAGACTTGCTAAACGTATTTATTTACTTGTAAGACTCTTCAGTTACCAGGAAGAAGGTCTGTGTAAGCAAGAGCTATGGCCAAAAGGGAGACAAAAAGTTTATCAGCAAGGGGATCTAAGTACGATCCTGCAACAGACTGCTGACTGGGAAACCGTCGAGCAATATATCCATCAGCCTAAACGGATAAGTGCATAAATTTCGAAACATACGACGTCTGTAAGACCAGCAGTGATTGTTAATGCAGCTGCTGACGTGAGATCACTTTGAAGGATTAGTGAAACAATAACTGGGGTCGCAGCTATACGCAATGATGTGAGAATATTTGGAATAGTAATGATCTTGTGCTGTGGTTGGGATGATAACCGTCGGTTATTAGAGGTATATGGGAATCTATAAACATATTTCCCTGATCGCAAAATAAAATTCAGTTTGTAAGCGTAGGAAGAAAAACTTGGTAAATTGCAAATATTCGCGAGAACATGGACGCACATTTACAAGGTCGTAAATGCTTATGCGGTAGTAGTTTTATGATAAAAAGCATATTTCAGTAAAAATTATATTATATATATATAACTTCAAGCTCACACTCCTTTTGTAAGGAGGTAAAAATATTTATTGCAAATGTAAATCAACTGGTTTATAATTTACTATTCATTATCCTTCTCTAACCATTTTGTTGCATCGATTCTATCAAAGTATAATAAGATTTTAAAATGCGATCATGCCAAATATAAAAATTTTGTGCATTCTGCAACTTAACTGATAAGGAAATCACAATGGCAACTATCAATTTTATTCAGTTCTGATCCATAAAGCACCAATCTATGTGTAGACATAAAGGTAAACATCAGCTCTTAATTATCCAGTGTTGTGTAGAGTTGAAAAAAATCCTTCAGGAGAGCAGGTCGATACCTATTTTCAGTGATAATAATATAAAAGAATCATAAATAATTTAGTTTTTATTCTTTAATTTATAAGTCAACACAATGTTGTCGTCATCCAATGAATTGTTAAAATAACTGGCCCCTTTTGTGACTGCTTGGTGTGCCCTATCTATGCTGCTGCAATGCTAGAAATTCCAATTTCTTATGCTAGGTATCATTAGACAACAATTGATTCAGACCAGAACAAGATGGTAATGACAGAATGCAGTTAATCCAAGACATTTGATTAATCAAATAGAGGAATTATATAGAAATATGAGTTGCCCCCATGTTATTAATATTGGGAGATCAAAACACCGCCAGACTGATCTAAATTATGTCGTCGGACGTTTATCTTGGACTGACTGAAGTAAACTTGATGTAAAGGTTTCAATACTGATCTACAACTTTAAAGTTAATATGGACCAGAGATGTTACACTTTAATTTATAGAATGTATACCGAAAACGTTTTATATTCCCACATACATCGCTTCCGAAACAACGAAATTTTCCTACTGGTATGAAGTGTGATTCAAAGAAGTATATAGTAAATTACAACCTGTTGAAAAATCAAAACAGGATGTGATATGCTCTGCTCTTCTAGCAGTTAGATGACCTAAACAATTGCACTAGTTATAAATACAAATCGACAAAACCACAAAATATCAAAACAAGACGCCACCTTCGTAATGGTAGGTCGATTTATATTTATACGCTATTTACAAACTCAATATAAGTAAATTTGTTCGAACAAAAGAGATTTAAAAGGTGGAAAAAAAGTATCTTACACAGAAGTACTATTTTTATGAAAAATGTTCATTTTTTTAACAGAATGACCGTTTATAACGGTTTATGGCAGTATTAATGGTAAAAAATTAGACCAAGAAACTCAAGTGGAAGATGAAAATTCGGGTGTTGATAGACACCTGTTGGTTATAACACTTAAGTTAACCCAGAAATGTAGATATATACTCAAATTGTTATGGCTTTATAAAATTAATGGTGCTCTGAAGTAACAATAATTACCATAAATCAGTTAACTAACACCTTGCAAAGTGCTTAAGAATATGAAACTTGAGAATAACCAATCTTCAAATATTGTCTTTCTTTTTCGAAGCTTCCGTGGTACTTGCGCAAGCTATCTCATAGGCCTGATCAGTCTATCTATGTATTGTTCATCTACTGATTTTCATCAAACTAAGAAAGCAAAATCAGTCAACAGCCCTATCGGACACCATTTCGTCTGTTGCTTAAAGCCAGGATTGGCGTTGCTCAATACTGACGCCTTTCTTCTGAATTCCTCATCCTACCTCTTACCCCTTTCCTCTTCAATTCAAATTATAGCTTTAAGGATGACTTTCTAGGCATTTCCAGAATTACTTTTTATTCGCGTTCTCAATAACAATACTTCGGTTTTTCGTCCACGAAGCTGGCGTGACGCCTTTTATGCTCCTATGACACATAATCCATATCTGCCATGTCTAAACACGCCCATCGATTTCCCCCTTTCTATAACCGCCTCGTTTTGCCTAAAAAGTACATCTGTACCCATGTTCTCATGCATCCTTACCCAAGTGACTCATAAAGCTGTCTTTGTTTTCCACCCAAAAGGGAACGCACGCTTATCAGTTATCGGCTCCTATGCTTCCAGTTTCTCCCCTCTTTTCCTCAGCACGCTCCCTCCTCTATCTCTCTCTCACACTCGCTCCAATCCTCGTTGTGGCTTCCTAGAAGACATTTTGGTCTAATCAACTCCTGGTGTTTTGCTCTACAATTGTTGTTAACTCTTACTCAAACAGCTACGAATTGGTGACTGTTATTGATGTTGTTGTTTGTTAGCTGCAAACCGTTGGTTGTTATCTTAACTCCAGCAAACTACTTAAATACGTTATGTAATAGGGAAAACGTTGATGAACCTAATGAAAAGGTGACCAATAGTGATTATTCCAACCACTCAAGAAAGCGATGACCAGTTCCTGAGTCCACTCCTCATTCTCTAATGTGAGGGATCCGGCTTCTCAACTTCGACTATCTTGATAAAGTAAACATGAAAAATTACAACTTATAGGGACGAAGAAACTTCTTAAAATGTATCATAATGAATAGTAAATCGACCACTGGAATTACTGTTCTGCAAATTAAAATAGAATAATAAATTTAAATTAAATCAAAAATGGAGCTGAAACAGATGCAACTATCCTAAATGAATGCAAATTTGAATTTGTTAAAGTCTTATATAATTGTATTCAGTTACCTCCGAAAATCATGCAATATATAAGGTTATTCATCATTTCGAATAAAAAATTTGATAATCGAACGTTATTATCAATGTAAAAATGAAGAAAGCATAAAATAAAATGTTAATAACGTCAAGGAAAAATATTTAATAATATACTTACCTTCGTTTTCTCATTAACACCTCCTCTGTTAAGCTACACCTACATCTTTTGATTTCAACTTCGAATTCATCTAAAGTTTTCTGGACTTTTGACAAGTCCTTTTTGAGCAGCGTATCTGCTGTTCCCGAGTCTTATATGATTTACTTGCTGTAAGTTTGAAAGTGTCCAACAGGATGTAAAGCAGGGTAGATGCTGGAGTTGATTTAGTTCAGGCAATACGTGACGACAATTGGCTTCTATACCCGATCCAAATAGTATCATTTACCTGGATTTCATAGATAGCTTTTCCCCGTTGTCCAGGAGTGACAGATTTGGAAATAACGAGCAAACACGAGGCACCGGCCGTGAACTCACCTCTTTTATGACTTTTCGCAAGTTCATTTGTCATGTTCTTGGTATCAAAGTATGACTCATGGTTCGAACCGTCCGTTCTATTAATAGTTCCTCAAGCGATTTGCCGCCCAGTACTCGATGAGAAATCGTTTTGTAAGTCAGTAGGAAATTTCGATTAACCTTCGCTTTCGTTCGCTCTCCCTCCCCTTTCAACAGGACTCTTTTGAACATGTCGACAAATCGCTCTGCTGACCATTTGATTGGGAATGCTATGGAGGCATGTGAATATGATCAATAGTTAGTTTGTATACAATATTCTTCTAAGTGCGACGAACAGAATTGTGTTCCATTGTCTGACACTCGAGTTTCTCGGACACTATGCCTCGTGAAGATATGGTCAAGAGCGTTGATATTCGCTCCAGTATTTTCCGACGGCATTAATATGATTTCCACCCACTTGGAGTGTGAGTCCACCTAAACTAATTAGGGAAGGTCATTGATAATACAAGCAAATTCAACATCCCCTTTACTCTACGGTGTCTTCGTTGCGGACCAGGGCACTGGATTTCATGTGGAGGGCTTCCAGCAGCATTTTGATATTTGAGACAGCCTTTGACAAGCAGTTCTATGTTTTTGTCCATTCCCAGTCAGTATGTGTATTCTCTCCCCAACTTTTTCATTCCATTTATTTTTGGATGATTAGAATGAAATTGTCGAAGAACTCTTCGCTTGAATGCAGCCCGTGTAAAAATTCTCTCATTAAACATCGAACAGAAGTTGACAATAAATTATGCTTTGGGAAGATGGAATAGATCCAACAATTCTCTTTTAAGGATGAGAGTGGCCATTTCGTTTTCACAAATTTCATGAATTTTTTAATGATTGAATCTTCTGCTGAAGCATGCTTTATTTCCGCGCCGTAGCAGGAATATTCCGAATAGAGTCAGCCAAAACACAAAATGCATCCTTTTCCAGAGATATGCTAGCTATGACGGTTTCTAACATTGATTTCGTTGATCTACAATTAACCTAATAATCTATCAGTTTATGCAGAAATTTCGAAATCACATCTTGTCAAAGCCATTGAGCAGCGCTGAAGATGATTCGCCAAACGGTTCGTAGACGACAGATACTACTTATTCGAGTTCGATATCATCCGATTCCTGGGACCGAATTAGTTTTTTAGCTTCCCATGTCCTGTGGTCCCTAATCACCGAACACGCAGTCTAATTCTTTTCTTCTCAAGGATGCCAGCCAAGTCATTTCTGAGTACATCCTTACATGCAAACCTTAAACGTAGGCAAATAAAAATTTAATTGTCTTTATCGGAAACTGGGGAAAACCTCCGTCCGTCAGAGCTATTGGGCAGGTTCATTTCCAGTCTGAGATTGATTGGTCAATATTTTCTCACCAGCTTCTTCAAGTTTACTGATTTCCTCCTACAAATTGGCGATTTGGTTCCTCTTTCTAACATTTGTTAATATAAATTCGTCCAAAATGACTATCCTTAGGAGTAGAATCCCGATTTGAAAGAATGTATCTCACTCGGCGTTCTATATCAAGAGTGAGAGCAGGCATTAAAATAACGTACCATTGAAAGCATGTAATTACGGCATATCGAAATTGCGCTTCTGGAATATCGAACCAGCATTCAACCTCTTATTCCCATACTAGGGAAATTTTGGAAGAATTGTTTCGTTTAGGATATGCACGTTAATTGTGCACGCCTGATTTTGACCATGATTGGATGAGTGACATGCACAGCCGTATAATAGTTAGATGAAATTTTTTATTTCATTTTAGATGCAGTAAAAATTATGGCTCATTAATGATTTTGGAATTATCCCCTTTCATAAGTGGGCATTCAACTACCAACAAGTCATGGTTATATTTGTTACACTAAGGGCTACTTAAATTAGATACTTTATTAATCTATGAAGTCCGAATCACATAAATCATTTTAGCTGAGAGTATTTTGTCAGCGCGCTCTCACATATCGGAAAGAAGTACTAAATTCACACAGTAGAATTACACTTGCAGCTCGACCAAATTAAGTTAGGAGATATTCTCCTAATAAAACCGATTATCTTCCTAAGGGCTTGCAGCGCACGGTGATTAAGAAGTGCTTAATCACCCTTGGTCAACTCAGCCGAGCGACGGTGACCGAAATTGCCTGTTCAGATTAAAGTAAAAACTAACGGGTGGCAGCTAAAAACAGCAAACAACAATCCCAAAAGTAGAACACAAAGAGTTACGTACGCCAAAGTATATTGAATAAAACCAAGAAGAGCATTCGAGGGAGTAAGAAAAAGGTGGAAGGGAAGCGTGCGTCTGCCTCTATGGTGTTTTTTTAGTGTGTAAAAGGACTCCATATAGGCTCACATGTAAGGAATTGTATAAACAGATGGAGTGGTTCCGGACGTCGCTAAACCCTAACAAGACTCATTCAAGCACCACTTAATTAGCTTATTCTGACAATTAAAATAGATCACTTGATGCTACACGATGGAAACTTGAGGTTACAGTAGGGTCAAGCACTTCAAGCTTCACTGTGAGGCCAAGATAATTCGGTCCTAAAGCTCAGTGATGACAGATAAAAATTTGGGAAAGGTATGACGAATCAGCTTTGAAGAAATTCATGGCTGCTAAGTCTGGTTAACGAACACCTAGGTGGAAATTGAGGTCTGCAACGTATCGCAACAAGAACACCTAGTCGCCAACCCCTATCTCTATTTCCCATTGCTCCCATCAGCCTATATGAATCTCCCTTGCAAATTTACTCCATCGTAGTTGCTGGTCCTCTTCCAAAAAACTCTCGTCACAATTATTCTGTCTTCTTACTCTGTTTTGCTATAGCAGTGAAGATTCTTAAAAAGTAAAAGAAAGCACATAAGTCAACATGCGAGTCTCTTTGAAATGTCATAGGTTAAAATGAATGGGTTAAAAATGAATAATTTTTATCCAAGGAAAATCAAATTTACAGTTTACTATTAATTATTCATAAAATTTGCATACATGTTAAAACGTGCTAAGCTGCAGGATCGTTGCCTTGCGTAATTTAGAAGTAAGGCCTATAATTAAGGCAGTTAATTGTTATTATTGAGTTCTAGGATTTGTGCGTATCTGGGAGGTCAATAAGACTATAATAGTACTTGTTACACAGCTTAAAGAAATAGTCATTTGTAAATACATATTCTCACACAATTCCTTCGATTCTTTGGGTCCGGATTCAAAATCGGTATCATATTTTTTGGCTTTTTACTGCAATGAAGAGATTTTATCATTGCATGGATAAGTAGAGAAACGTAGAGCATCGAGTTTCAGAGAGTCTTCTGAACGATAATTGGTAATTTTGTCCACATGTACTAAAACAAAATAGTCGATGTCTGGCAAATTCATATACGACTTACCTAAGAAAAAAAAATAAAACACACACTTCCACGTATTTAAAATAAGACCAAAATGAGATAAAGTGAAAAAAAGGAATATTTTGGGAGTAGGACCCTGGGTGTGTAAACTGGTACCTGAGTTAACCGGTACTGAAAAAGCAATGAGAAGGTTACTCTATTTCGGCTAAGACTAAGAGATCAAATATGAAAATAGATAATTGAAAGGTGGACACGATATTCAAGATGGAAGAATGACAAGATCCAAACAGGAAGGGTTTTTATTAAAGTGATAAAAGTAAACATTTTGCAGGTGAAATTGTACTGACACTAACATGACATTGGTATTAGATGGGGATAAATCGGGGAATGAGAATATCAGAACTAGGCTCATAATTAGCAAATCAAACACACGAATAGAGAAAACAGGAAGGGAAAAAGGTTGAATATACGAACTTAATAAATGTAACATGTCATCATTGAAGTAAGTGCATAGGAAAAAATTAAAATAAAATCCATCCGTTGATAGTATAATCATTTCGGACAAAACCTCCCAAAGACAAAAACTCATATGAGTTCCGCGCTAAAATAAACCATGCTAAGACTTTGATAGTTGCTCTGTATTTAAAAATGTCAACTGCAAATGTTCGTTCGCAAAAGCCTTACTATTAGCCAAAAAAGACTGCAAATTAAAAAATACCAGCTTTGCGTATTGACAGGATTCGTAATTCATGCATTCTTCTCTCAAAATGATTCCAGATTAATTATAAACTAATGGGGAACTAACTCGGTAGTAATGGTAACTTGAGAGTAAGTTTATTGTTATTATTATCGGAAATAGGAGAAGTAGAAGAGTTTAATGCAGAACGGATTTTTTACAATTATACAGATAAAAGGAAATCTGGATTGCCAATAAAACTGTCATGATCTGTCAGGATGGCCGCAGCATTGAACTTTTTTGTATTTATTTTAATAAAGTTACTTTAAAAGAATTTTATAGTCTACCTGCACCAATGAATAATGATAAATTTTTTTCATTTCTTATGCTGTGCCGCACATACAGTCTTAGTAACTAAATGTGTAAATCAGGTCTGAAGTTTATGGTTATAACATTAACCCTTATAAAGAGAACATGCAAATAAAAATTTGTTTTGTTCTACCTTGTGCAAGGTCAGCAGATACGAGCGATATTTGGGAGCTCTGTTACTTCTGGATTTGCCGGCTCGTTACATCGGGTTAGTATTTGCATTACATAATTCTTTGCGTATTCTATAGTGTGTTATGATGATCTACGTGATAATAATTTTTCTTTTATATAGCTTGTTTATTTCAAAATGCGTCGAACAAGACGTGGAAGTAGAGATGGTTTCGGCCCGGATCAAAATGGCTGGGAAGAACAGGGTGGATATATGAATGCCAAAATCCGCAAGCTAGAATCCCAATTTGCGGAGGAACCCAAGAAGTCCGCTATATTTTCCGGAATTCGTGTTTATGTTAATGGCTATACGGGTATGATCTTTCTTAACGTCTCTATGTTTTTTCCATTCTTTAGAGCCCCCTGCTTTAGAAATCAGACGCCTTGTTCAAGAACACGGTGGAACCTATACACAGTATTATTCTCAGTCCGCTGGTGATTTCATGGTTGCTGCTAACCTACCTTTGGCCAAAATAAAGAAGATAAACAACCAAAAGATTGTGAAAGCCTCTTGGATCACTGATAGGTCTGCTTTCCTTTTTTTTAGTTATTTTCACGTGATTCTCATTGATCTTACTCATGAACACGGTGCAATTCTTGTCTGCGTGAACCCGTTGTGAAGTATGAATAAGTACCTAGATTTTCCTTATACATCATAGTCAGTGAATTAATATTCTGGATTCTCCCACATCCATTTCCGGATAACAGTTTCTACCCAGCTAAGTGTCAGATTTTTAGGTATAGCGTGCACCTCCCTATCAATAACAACGATAGGCCATTTGCGGGAATTGCGAAATCACGAGAACTAAAAATTGTGCATCCTTGAATTATGCTTGTCAAGGGGAATTGTTAATATCACCTCGTGAACCGTTTTGACATCTAGATTGCCAACATTTTAGGTTTCATTTATCTTTATCCCTAGTTTCTACTGGTCTCTTCTAGGACGAATGATATTTCAGGATTTTATCTCAAATTTTTAATAACTCCATGTTTGCCACAAGTAATATTTTGACGTCTAAACTTACTGTGGTTCATTTAAATTTCTGTCTTCAAGAGGGTTTTGACAGTTATGATTTTTCCATTATTCACTCTTTGTACTAAATAGGTTTAGGTTGTTGAATTTCACTTTTGTGGTATTAAAAGGTTGTGCTTTTCCTCTTCTTTGTAGACTTATTTCAAAACTACAGTTTAACCATCGCTTTGTTGCGAAGCATTTACTAGTTAAATCATTTATTGAATCGCCTTAGGACTAAGATTTGTGTAATCACGGGGAATGTTTCGTCAACTGTTAATTTAGTTTTTTCCCGGTGGGTATTTTAGAATAACCTCTGTTTCAAATCTAGCATTGCTTCTGGTCGCTTATTGCCATGGAAGAATTTTCAGCTTTACCCTCCACATAATCAACTCAAAAATCAACGTGCTCTCACTTCGCTCATGGAAACAAAGTCTTGTTCTCGTAAGTCGCCAGCCTCTTTCGTTCGCTTTTGAAAAGGTACTTAAAAAATAACTGAGACAGATTTATTAGGACATCATTACCAAATTAATTCAATCAACTGGTCAATAAGATTCAACCTAGGGAACGAGGATTGAAAGTCTAACATTAGAACAATAGATTTTAAAGTATATCCACTAAGTTAAAAGTGGACAACTTGATAAATTCAAATGAAGTAAGACTTGTTTGATGTCCTTACTGTAGTCTCTACCTCTATCCGATTCTCTCCTCAAATTTACTCTTGTTTCTCATGACACTCCAAAAAGATTTTTATCGGTCTTAGTCACAGTATAGCTTCTGATTAAGGGAGAAATAAAAATAGCCTTATGAGGTATGAACCGAATGAGGGAGCCGAGAAGAAAGTAGATTATGAAGTCAGGACCATCAGGTTTTACTTATTTACATTCTGAAGGCTTTCAGTCAACTCTTAGGTTCATGGGCGAGATTATATTCACTATACTCGTAGCTTGATCGGTTGATTTAAATCTGGTTGGTCATGTCACTACGATTTATTTGTCTTCAACGGCAAAGGTGGTAGATGCGACGGAGGTAACGGAGGCAATCACTAGGATTCATCCAAATTCTCGTACCTGTTTTACTGTTTTCCATATTTTAATGCCTTGCCGTTTATAATAATAATCCCGCTTTTCTTATTTACCTCTAGCTGAAACAACTATAGCTTCTGATGAACAGTCCCGCCCATCTCATGTGTAAGGAATTTTACTCCCTGTCTAACTTTTACGCTGTAGGTTTTGTAAGCCAGTTTATTATTTTACGCAGAGCTTCTGAGAACATAACGAATGAAATTTCAGCATTCAGTCAAGTGGTGGATGAACCTTTAGATCTCAATGCCTCTATGGCTGGACAAACTTTCTCACCTATTGAAAATACCACTCTAAATGAGTCCGTTGGGGTAAGATTATTGCGGTAATTAGAAAAAATCTCAAAATCTATTTAAAAAACCAATATGTATTAAACGATTTGAAAAATTGAAGTGTACAGATTTCAATATCTCACTTTTTCGAGTGATTGGTAGGTGTTATTTGGTGATTTTGTCAATGATGGATTTTCATGCTTCAAATGGTATTGAGTGATGTGTGCTCTAGTCTTTCAAGTCCTTATAGGAGGTAGGTAGATCTTCCAATTGTGACGATCTTCATTACATACTAGATGAAAGGAAAGGCTAAGACTGAGATCGGTGACCGGCATGTTTATTATTATTATTATTATTATTGCCCATAGATGTGTAAAATTTTCACAAGTTTTAATAATGGGCAGGCAATTGAATAAGAGCAACAGCAAAGGAGGTGTGAATCGTGAGAGGAAGTCAGGGAGAAGCGGGTAATGAAGTCAAGTCATCAAGAAATATAATTTGAATTATGGGAGTATTACGTATGCTTATATTCTCATAATAAATACAATCCACAGTATGATTTCTTTCATGGATTGACTCCGAGATTATTGAGTGAGACTATGTTTTCAACGAAAAGCGAAATTACATATGCGCTGGTGGCACACCGGTCAACGTGCTCGTCTGCGAAGGCACTGGTTAGATTCCCCCTGATGCACATGCCAAGTGAGCGGAATAGCTGCACTGGCTAGTTCTGAATATTAAAGAGTGGTTGCGGAATTCGAGTTTCTCACTAGGGGAGCTACATGATTCTGCTCCTCTACCCAGGATGAGTGTTTAACAACGTTTTTTATAGAAGGGCTTAGAAGTTAAGTTGGGTGAGAGATCACATCAAGAAGTCCGGAATTTTTGGGGTAAGGCCTTTATATTATCTCAATTTCTGGAGAGGAAAAGAGAGAGAAATATTGAATGCATGATTCCCGAGGATTAGTTAATTAGAACTGATGTTCATTCATTTCTTAAAGCATTTTATTTTTGATATAGTCATACCTAGGGAAAGGGTTAATATATTGCATATCAGTACAACCCACAGCGAAAAATTTACAATTCTTCATTGCGGGAAAGTAATGGAAATCAGTTAACGTGAAGTCCATTAAATAATAAAGGAGAGGAGATTGAAAAGATATCGAGAGTAGTGAAAGAGTCCTACTGTATTTGATTTCTGGAATCGGTTTCATAATATTTACTAAATGAGTAATTCACGCTAAAAATTCGAATTTCATGATTTGCTACCTGGATCTCTGGGCAGAATTCTTGTCCATGACGTCCATTACTTTTATTTAGATTTTACCATTTAAATCTTTTCTCTTTCAAAGTTGAGAAAAAGGGATGATCTCATATAATATTAAGGAGCTTATATGTAAAATTTTCAACTTTTCAAAGCTCACTAAACAGTGTTCACTCAAGGTCTGAATACATCCAATAATGCTTTTTTTTGACCATTTAGCATGTCTAGATATTGAACAAGATTTGTTACATGTTTAGACCGGAATTAAGAGGACAGAGAGGGGGAGATCTACCTGTGCTGATCGGACTAGATTTTAACTCATCCTAATTGGGGTCATTTGTCTTTTACCACCCCCTTCCCTCATGTCTTGTACCCATTTTAACTCTCGTTAGTGCTGTTCTGGTAAATTAGGTAAAACCTCTGACCATGGATTTGCTTTTCTCATATACCTGTTCTGCTTGGCTGTAAGAATACAAAACTGATATCTTCCTGCTTTCTTGGCCTTCGAAAGAAAGACTTTGATTTTAAATGATAAAATCGATTATCTTAATACTTGTTATCTAGACAATGAATTATGAGATTTGAATTTTGGAACGTAAAGCAGCAAAGTTATTGATAAGAATCCCAAAAATGAATTAAAGTAAGGTTCTTGATACGCTGACTCTGTTGTTAACGTTTTTCCGAACCCTTTTCCTTTGCCTTCTATTGAATTTGACTGTTAGCCAATTTTACTTGCTTTCTCACGAGGAAAAGCGGTATATTTTGCTTGCTTCGGGGTGGTTTATAATATGCATAAAACGGCTTAAACAAAATATAAAGTGCAAAACTCAAATGAATCGCTTATGAGGAATCCTATGCTCAATGCAAAAAGGTGGTCTCTGATAGATTTTTCCTTATTTATGTTTATATCAAAGATGATGAGTAGGTCAAGTAAACGTATAGTTCAAGTGTATCTTTTACCTAGGGGAGGGATGAAGGAAAATAAGAGATTTTGATCGTTAAAAGTTGTGATTTCGTTCTTGAGATTTTCGTTGTTTGAGATACTACTATAAATCGTCAAGTCAAAATTGAGCTTGGTTGGATGCACGTTGTGAATTTTCCCAGAGAAGTTTTATTCATTTGTAGTAGAAGGAACTATAATGGGTTTTCTTGCATCAAAAACTTGAGATCTTTATAGAGTTGGGAAAATGCCTTAGGAATTAAGGGATGACATTTTCAATTCTTTAAGTGAATTCAAGTTATATTAGGTAATTTTAAATATTGTATATTCTCACGTTATTAATGGTTTTGACTTTTAGGTTGGGAAGATCTTGGAGATAGACAAATTTCTTCTGGGAAAAATTTCAAACAAAATGATTCCTGTAGATTATGATATGTTATTGATAATTATTTCTTGTATCAAACAAAGGTTCTCTTATTGTGAAAATAAAAAATTGAGTTGCTTTCTGGGTAAGCAATAATTACAGCGACGGGTTCTTCACTGGTGGTCTTACACATTCAAGAATTGATAATCCAGTACACGAGTGATGAAGCTTATGAGGTTTTCATGGATACACCGAAAATATTCGGTTCGCTATCCTCACAGAATCCCTTCGAGATAGTTTAGAATTAGCTCTGTCGGTTTCATAAGTAATAGACAAGACTCATCAAAGACTTCATCCATGTCTACCTTTATTTTTCTCATCAATACTTGAAACAAGCTTCAGTTTAAATGAGTCGGTAGATGTTTCCTATCAGTGCAATGTCGAAGTCTATCAATACGAAGTTTTTGTCGGTGTTTTAATTGACTGAAGTTTGGGATTGAATATCTTTCTGATTGACCTCATGATCTATTGTGTGACTGACGACTAGTTCATGTGACAAACTGTAATTTCTTTTGGTGTTTTAGGAGCAGAATGAGTATTTAGATAGCCAAACTGACAGAGCTCCCAGTATACTACCGACCACCAGTGACGATTACATCCGTCAATATTACTCTCGTTCACGACTTCATCATCTTTCAAAATGGGCTGCTGATCTAAGGGATTTAGTTCGAACTCTTCGACAAAAGCACGAAGAGAAAAAGGCTGGAGTTGAACAAGGAGAATTTTTTCGCGCGGAAGTTGAACGTATTCGGTCCAAATCACTGTCGGATTCTTCAACTGAGATGATCCTGGAACGTGTTGGAGCACCGTTTTCTTCCACACGCACGACCCCTAGCATCCTAATGCATATTGATATGGATTGTTTCTTTGTCTCCGTGTGTTTGAGAAGTCGACCGGAGTTTGTTGGTAAATTGATACACCTAAATTTACATGTCCTTGTTTTATTTGTACTAGATATAACGTGGTTGAGCAGAAAGTGTGGTTTCTAATTGGATGCAGTGACTGGATGCATTCCTAGCATATGTTATAACATTATCTCGAACGCGTATAGTGACTCTCAAATCCTCGCCGTCCTAATTTTTAGATGTTTAATATCAATTGGTCATCCTACGAACAAAGAACATAAAACACTCAACTCTCTCTGGAGACCTTAGTTCGCTTTCAGTTTCCCTTTCAGTTCTTCTACTCTGCTCTTCACCGTTTCCCTTCTCCTCTTGATCTCATTCGGGAAAGGCTGTTGTTTCCTGCAAGCCTTTAAGTAGATCAGCACTCCCATGAGGGGGTATCTGGCTTAATTTGATCGGACTTCTGACGGGATTTAGTACTACTTTCATATACATACTTTGGTGATAATGTGATATGGTGATAGTAACGGTGATTATGGTTTTTAGAGACTTCGATTGACTTTCTCACCACTGCCATTGTTGTAAAGCACTTTTATTCCCTTTGGGATAATAATGATTCATTTTCATGTGGCCGTAGGAAGGAATGTTGTAGAAAGTATCCACTACCCTTTTTTTAGAAAAAAGACAGTTTGAATTCATTTTGATGAAAAATTGTCATTAGATCATTTTAGTGGTCTACGTTAAGCTAGTATGAATGATAATTTCGGTAATTAGAGGTGTAAATTTGTTTTAACTTGACTGCTACTCAACCGGTACATATTTCTCGGTTAATTCCGTCTATGCTAACACCATCATGTTAGGCTTGGGAGCATCCCCTTGCAAAACAGGAAACAACAGCCTTTCTCAAACGAGAACAGCAAGAATTGAGTGAAGAGCAAGGTTATATTGGATTACCATAAGTAATAAGAGAGAATGAGGGAGGTAAGATAGGAATTAGAACTTAGAAGACCGCAAGTGTCAGTGTAGCGCGAGTGCAGACGGAATTTTCATAAACAGACCGATTTCAAATATACAGAGCTGAATTGACTGTTTTACATCCTTTATTAGTCGGATGAGTAATTAATAAAAAATTATAACCTGACAATTAGGATAGCGCAAATATATGATGGGTGTCCGAGATTTGGACTGTATTTCTTTTCCGTTCAGTCTTTGTTTAAATTTTTTCTAATGAGAGCGATTAAATTTTTAAGTACATCGGTTGTCTGGATCATGTATGCAACTGCCAATCATTCGCATTATGTAGTTGCTATCTCGACAATTAGTCTCCCCATTGATTGAATATAGTCTGAGTATTTTATTTACCCTACTGATCATTTGGAGAAAAAATGTACGGTCGACATCGAAATACAGTAAAATGAACCTTTTGCGTTGTATTCAACATCTATTTCGATTTAAGTTTTAAAGTTGTTCAAACATTTAGATTTGCTGTTCGATGATCTTCACACGATTATATCTACTCTCTGATACTTAGGAATAGTTTAATGAGCTATAAAAGCAATGCTTATTATAATTATGCCGAATTTATTTTCTGATTCCTCCAGGAATAGTATTATCTATTCGTTACTATAGGCTAGTTTTCGATCAGTATTATGGGCATTAATTAGTTTACGGGGTATAGTATTTATCGTATTTGGTTAATTTAAGCAAAAAGTCTTATCTGGAACAAGATTCAGGCATGGGACTGCATCCCTTTCAATTTGGTTGGAGCTCAGGTTTCAAGACAAGATTGTAGTAGATATTGGTTTTCAACAGCTAAATTTTGCAGTTGTTTACATCCCGCAGTATCGTTGTGAAAATTGCAAATTGATTGCGATCTCGCAAAATTTTTTGTCAGAGTACTTACTGATTTCTCCGACTAGAACTTCTAAAATCCGTCAACTATTTTTTCTGCACTTCAGGTCTTCCGGTTGCCGTAACCCATAGTAAAGGCAAATTAGATTCGTAAGTTATCGGTCATCAACATTCTATCACTCAATTCATTTACTCGTTTAGTCTAACTATTGTTTGTCGCTTTGTTATAGTTCAATGGCAGAGGTCGCTTCTTGTTCCTATGAAGCTAGAAAGGTAAGTGTCTTCGTCTGCAAATTAATTCAGTCTAACTTCCGGTCTTTTTCAGTTTGGCGTCAAGAATGGCATGCTTCTTGGAAAAGCTCGTGCTCTCTGTCCTGAATTAAAAGTTGTTCCATATGAATTTGATGCCTTCTTTAGTGTCGCTGAAGACTTGTACAAAACTGTCGCTAGGTGAGTCGATCTACTTATGAATTGAACATAAATAATGTAAACATATATTGCTAAGTAATTCTGATTTTATGAATTCAAATTAAAATTTTTATTGTCCAGATGTTTGGCTTATTACTGATGTACATACCATGAAGATTAAAGTACAATAAGGTATCAGTAAGATCTAGAGAATTTTTTTAGCGAATTGCTGACAACCTAGTAAATAGTACATATCGCCAACTCAGTTTGCTCTAATCATACAGATTCCATTATACAGTTTTCTTTTCAGATTCTGCCTTCAAATCGAGGCGGTAAGTTGCGACGAGATGTTTGTAGATGTGACCAATTTGTTAGAAGTGAGATCCACTTCAGAAGATAGCGTTCAGCTGATAAATCCCTTCGTTCTTGGTGCTGTGCTGCGTCGGCAAGTCAAGGAGGCTACTCGGTGTGCTGCAACTTGTGGTTTCGGTACTAATCGCCTCCTTGCTCGATTGGCGACAAAAAGGGCGAAACCGGATGCTCAGGCTCTCCTCTTGGGTCCTGAATGGAAGTGCGTTCAGTCATCTTTTGAGTTGGAAGGAGAAAGGACGAGGATTATTGAGTTGGCTAGTCTTGAAGGACGAGAATATCTCGAGGATCTACCACTTGCTCACCTTCCAGGTTTGTCATTAGTTGTTCTTGTGTGAAACGGTTTTCTAATGGTTTATTGGTGTTTATAGTAAAATGTCTTACAACTTTGAAGACCAATTGTAAATAAATAGAATAGCTATTCTAAACACTGTACACATGTTTTTGACATTTATCCCATTGCATTTATCGATCTAGGTATCTATACGGCCTCTAAAATGCTGAGCGAGTATTCAGCTATTTAAATTAATCAAGAAATCAGAGAACTAGAAAAACAGTGATCATCAAGGCCTCCCCGGTCTGGTATGTATAAAACTATTCACAAAGCCCGAAATGCTTACGTGAACACTCAGCGGTTGTGGTAACTAACTAATGAGCCCTTTGTGTTAGTGTTCTGTTCGTGATGTTTTTGTTATAAACCACACACAATGGTAAATTTGAGTTGGGTTCAAGCGTGTGTAAGGTTGCGAGCCTACCTTTAAAACTTGAGGCTTATACCAGGTGGCATCATAGCTATAATTACTCATACCCTGTAACTCAAACAATGGTCTTTTATTAGAAAACACACTATCTATTATATATTTGATATATGGGAATAACTGGCTGTCTAGTCAGTAATGAAATTAGTGACGAATTTTTAATTATATTAGAATTGGCCTCCCAACATAAGTAAATACGACACTAGTGCTCTAGCGGTTTTGTTGGGATCTAGTACATTAGATATTCAGAATTCCAATACTTTGAAAAGTCGCTTACAATAATAACAATACAGTTAGTTGAGAATCTTTCAACCCTTTTACAGTTTGTTTGTAAGTACATATTTGTAGGTAATTATTATGCCGTTTGCAGGTGTGGGGAGACAGATGGTCAGTCGAATCGCCGAAACTTACGGAATTTCCACGTGTGGAGAACTTCTTAAAACAGCAACTCATGGCCAACTTTCCTCACTCCTTGGTGTTAAAACAAGCCAAAAAATTCTACAATTATGCCAGGGAGTCGTGAGTATTCTTCCTTATACGTATTTTTAATTTAAAGACGCTATCAATCAACACTAACATTCTCTTTATAGGATTCAACTGAGTTAACTTTGGACCGTTATGCAAAATCTATTTCAGCTGAGATCAACTACGGTGTTCGCTTGTCGTCAGTGCGTTTTGTCTCTATTTAGTTAACAATTATTTAAATAATCTTTTTGTTTAATGCCTCTTGTTTCCTAATCTTCTAGTGGCCTGAAGTCGAGAAATTCGTAAAAGATTTGGCGAAGGAGCTATCTTCCCGATTATATAAAGCTGCATCTGAATCCCGGACTGGTTTTGGTATGGTCGGAAAAAATCTTGTTGTGCACCTCTTAACGCGGCGTGCGGACCAACCGGTTGAGACAGCCAAATATCTGGGTAGGTTCGTTACTCAAAATTCGTATATGGATTTGGCTGACTGAATATAGTGTCGAATGTACCTAGGTATTTTTTAGAGATGACTCACATTGGGGGAGTAAGTACGTCTGCTCTAAAAATCGATTTTGAATTTACGTGAGCAGGGCTATTTTCGGTATCACTTGTCCCTATTATAGAAGTGTTTCAGTAGTTAGCATATTTGTCCGGTATTTCTATCATATTTTACTTATTATATTTCAGTAGATTTAATCGTGTTTTTGTTTTAAGGGCATGGAATTTGCGACAACGTTACCCGTACAGTGCCGCTTTCTAAGGCCACTGCAGACGCATGGATTATTGCAGAAAAGTGTCTCTCGATTCTTCGACGACTTAAACCAAATCCGGAGGATATTCGTGGAGTGATTATTTAAATTATTTTGTCATGTTTATTATTCTAACATAGATTAAACTCTGACCCTAAATGTTTATTTTACATTTCATGAGGAAACATACTCTCGTTCTGTTTTAGAGATTACTAAATCTGATTCTGTTTCTCTAGTTAGCTTACATAGTTAAAACTGGATTTTGTGGCCATCCCTGTGTGATCTTATCAAAACAGGATCGATTAATTCAATAAATTTATGAGCTTATGTGAAAGGTGACATTTTCTCAGTTTTTGTTGAATATCGGACATTACATTAATGAGTAGTATTTGGCGTTTTTATAGCTTGGTCTCCAAATGCAACGCCTTTCGCCATCCTCACCTCTACACAATAAGTCCAAGTTGAAGAAAGATGCTAAAGTCGGGGGAATTTCATCAATCACGCGATTTTTAAAATCAAGTTCTGATCCAAGGTAAGCGGATATTCCTATAATCCTCTACCTCATAACAAACTATTATTGGATGTTGTTATCTCTATTTTGATAGCAATCAAAAGAAGGGTTCTAATGACAATTCGGTTGCCAGCGAAAGCGCTAATGAATCTAGTTCTATTTCTGATGTTGACGATATCATGTCGAGCTCATCAGAAGAGTCAAATCAGTTGACTGGATCCGTAAGTAGAATAATCGACAAAGTATTTCTTTCCAATATCTTTCTTGAATATAACACGCTACTTAATGCCTATAAGTAGAGATGGTTTTGGTGCACTGCAATATATGCTTTATTCTTTTAGGGACCAACTAGTCTTGACAGTCAACTGAGGACTCCAGAGAGGCAATTCGAACCTTCAGTTGCTTCAACATCGACTCCTGCCCCCATAAAAGAAACCAAAGTAGTCACACCTCAAGTGCCTTTGAATTCTTTGTCTTATTCCGTTTATTCTCTTGCCTTCTTTAGATTGATTCTACTGAGATTCTTCCTCATCAACCTAATCGTCCTATTGAAGAAGTGAATGTATTTGCAAGGAGGTCTGTAGAGGAATTACAAAATATGTTTGCTACGTGGATTACTACAGAATCGGGTACGTTGTTCGAAGATTTCCTTATTTCAGCGCGCATTATGACAATTTTCATAAGTGTATACTTCGTTTGCTAAAGTAAGTCTGCACCGTCTTATTTCTCATTCACGAGAAATAGGAGAAGACGTTAGGCGTTTGAGGCATGTCGTTTTTCTACCTGATCATTTTTATAAAACTAAAAGGTTCGTAGTGTGGAATTGGACATTTCCTGGTGTTTTAATTGCGATTAACTTCCTTTTCCTGTCGATGCTTATCAGAATTGTCGGCTCATCTTCAAGATATGGAATCTGAGACGGAAATAAAACTACATTTTCGACTTATCGGACCATTTATTTCCAAGGTTATTTCCACTTATCTTGCTCATATTCATTCGATATTTCTCTGCCCTGTACGATTCAGATGATCTGTAGTGATTGAAAGTGTGGATCATTAAGGAGTATTTGTGTTTTCAAATACAGCAGTCGTCATTTAATTTAAAAATAAATCTTTTTAACTTTTTACTGTTACACCACTGCTATATGCGCGCTATTCGCTATGCGTTCTAATGGAATGTAACTTCAAATCAAATTTTATTATTTAGTACTTTTAATCATTGTCTTTTTTGCGTCGGTGTTGCAGTGGTCAGCGTGCGCGTCCACGGGTTCGATTCCCAGCGGAGCACACCCTGTGAACTTAATGGCAGAGTATACAGGTTAAATCTGGCTATAATATAAAGGGTGGCAGACTTCGAATCCCTCACCAGGGAGGCTCCATTATGTCATTCTCTATTCAAGATGAGCGTCGGAAAACGCTTTCCAAAATGGGCCTGGAAATTATTACTATCTATATCCCTAGCTTATTTTGTTAGCAATTTGTCATTCTGTTGAATTAATTTTGCAAAATTGTGTATCTATAAAATACCTCGAATTATTCCCATTAAGGTTGTCGTATATTACACTAGTTGAAACGACAGATGCATAGCTATTTAGTGCTTCATTTGGAATAGACAGACTTTTTTGTAAATTTAAGGTATTTAATAATTACGTTATCTATCTGCTTCTCCTCGAGTTGAATTTATTTCTCTGAATTAGTCTCTCAAAGTAGATACTCATTGGTTTTGACCTCGAGATTGAGAATGAGATAATTATGATTTGAAGCACCAAGAAATTGAAAATTTGAAGCATATTTGAAGATATCGGTAATGTAAGATCTTCGTTTTATCCTCTATAAACAGTCATGCGTGTTTCATAATATTGCCTTTCATTGTGTTTATACGAATTCTCCCGAAAGTCTGCTTTTGAGCTGCACTCTAAATACAGTTCATAAAATTTAACTGGAATACATGCAATTTTTTGATGCTGGAATTTTTAGTTGATTTTATCGGTGTTTTCCTCCAGCCGACTAATCCTACGCGAAGAAAATTACGAATTTAAAATCACAGGTATTAAAAATGAATGAAGTCCAATCTCTTGGTTCAGATCAGGAAATATTTGGAGAGCTGCTGTCATAGTGACCTTAAATGGTAAACTTTCAAATTGTATAAAATTTCGTTATTGTAATTCCACCAATTTATGACTTAGCATTTACATTAATCTCATACAAGTATGATAAACTCTCTTTCTATAATTCGTTTTAATTTATATTCTTAATGCTACAATTAATGTCACCTAATGTCATTCAAAGCATGACAACTGTATTTCTAGCCCCAACTGTTCTTGACTTTGCAAGTTCAGCATAATAACTGATCATTTGTATGAGCAAGCTACATTTGGCATTGGATTCTGTTATTATTGATTGAGGTTTCATCAGTCACTTATGAAGTTGAATGCATGCTTTATTTCTGGGATTATCATGCTTACTTAAAGTTTTTTAAAAGCTGGCCATGTGTCTCAACAACACGAGTTCGGTGTTTGTTAGCTCAGATTCAATTTTATAATTAAGTTGCATTATTAGGTAGTAAGTGTGGGCGGGAGAAAATTAAAAGTTGTCATTGTCTGATTAATCAAATATCGGAATTTACAAATGTCAATCGGTAAAAGGGAAAATGCGTCAAACGTTGACATATGGTTTGTCTTATTTCACATATGTTAAAGTTTAATGATTGGATTTTGTTTCTGTAAGCTTCGTTAAAACTGGAATGAATTAACGAGATAAGACTTTTATCACAACAAGGTTTACATTTTAGCTTGGTAAACGGTCATCATGAACTTTAAAACAGTTGAATCAGCAATCGAACACTCCAGTTAAACTTAAATAAGCTTCAAGTTAGTGATCGTGGG
Source organism: Hymenolepis diminuta (assembly GCA_900708905.1). Lineage (NCBI taxonomy): Eukaryota > Metazoa > Platyhelminthes > Cestoda > Cyclophyllidea > Hymenolepididae > Hymenolepis > Hymenolepis diminuta. Next base: position 1,366,216 of record CAADRB010000006.1, on the reverse strand, counting down.
CATTGGCAACTGCACATTTATAGAGGAATGGGAAAGACACTTAATTTCATGCACTCAACCAATGGTTTAGCTCTGAAGATGAAAAGGAGTGACTTTTACGTTTCATCAACCGTTTTAACTGTTTAACTAATATTGCTCTGTACCTTTTTATTTTCTCACGATGAAAATTCACGAAATGTTTCAGCTTTGTAATTGATTTCAGTGGCACAGTGGCCAAAGTTCGCGTCTACGAAGTCGGAGGTCGTGGGTTCGATGCATTTATTAGTGTAAACCCAGTGAGGGGAATTGAATAATTTATTGAGTGGAAGGAAACTCCATAAGGCTAACCCTCCGCTCAAGAAGAGTATTGATTAACGTTTTTTTAAATGAGCTTGGGAATTATTATGCTTTGCTAATAAATCTACTCAAAGTAATTCTCATATCAGACATCCTATAATTTCTGCACACTTATATGTATTCTTAATATGAAATTTCCCGTGTATTTAATTAACTTTTTTTCTAGATCCTCTGGAAGAGGACCTCTGTATGCTTGCTGACTATCTCATCTCCATTCTTCCAACAGACCTGGCTCGAGTTCGGTGTTTGCTTCGAGGTCTCCTACGTCTGATGGGTGGTGATGGAGTAGCTGGAGATGGAGTCGCTTGGAAGCACGCTTTCAAACGTCTACGAGTGACAATCGATGCTGCATGTCGACGGCATTATGATGTCGAATCGCTGGACTTAGATTCTACATAAAAACACATTTTCTTATTACACAGCAAATTTACACATTTTCCAACAATAAAATCATATTTTTATATTTCGTCGCGATTTTACTCATGTTCTACAAATCGATGACCTACCTTTTTGTATTTGGGATTAGAATGATAATGCTACTTCAGTCACTTTTTGCTGTGTATACTTAACATTAGTGAGATGGCAGATGACTTATGCTAAATTGCGACATTTTCCGGTTAAATGCTTCTTGTAAAATTTGTTTTGTACACTTCAAATCGTCTTTCAGCCAAAATTTTAGTAAATAGCATCTTTATTTCGGAACCTATCCGTCTCCTTGTAATCCACTACTAATACCTGAAGTGTATTTACATTAATAGTCGAAAAGCATCAGGAAAAATCTGTTCATATAACGAGAACTCATAGAGAACTTGGTTGACATAGGGAGGCTGTGCAAGATTATGATATCCATAGATATACGGGACGCCACAGTTCATGAAAGCCATTTATTATCCTTTCATTATATGAACGGTAATTCCAAACTGTAGAAAATCCTGACCTAGTAAGTTGCCGAGATCGCCTTCAAACTATAATTTTAGCAAGATAAAGGTAGCCCATTCACTGCTTTTGTAGATTGTATTCGTCACATCTGGACATGGAGTCTAGGCAAGACAACTTCCCAAGCTCATTATGGAAGTTGTTCACCGCATTTAACGGATAGAGGGAAGGTATCGTAAGGCCACTCTTTTGAGAAACTCGTATTCGATAATCCCTCTCGTTAATTAGAATTAACCACCGGACATCTACGTCGCTGGCTGCACACTGATGGGGTGTTGATCTCGTGACCTCTTATTTAATAAACTGTGCAACTGACGCACAGGCAGAGTAAGAGTATATTTTTTATCTCAGTTCTTACTCTCTCGTATTGGTATTCAATAAATTTAGGGCCTCTTTTTTGATTTCGAGACCTGAATAGTGACCTGTTGACCTAACCTTTTGCTTTAGGATTTTCATGGTTTGTGAGGTCTTAGTTAATACTACGCTACTATCCCTACTGTAGTAATCTCAACTAAATGTTGCTGTTCGGGCTGGTTTAGTCCAGGATGATTCTCTGCTTGATGACTGCGTGAACTGAATCATGTTCTACTCTAGTCTCGTCTCGCTTAATTTGTAGACTGCCATAATTGGAAGGTCTAAACATCCTTTACAAATATTTTGGAAAAAGAAAAGATGTCGAGATCTATGCACATGACACCTAATGAGTTATTCCATCTGGAGAATATGATCACCATTTTTGACATCATTAATGCTGTGCTGCTGTAAAACAGCGCATCTCATAAAACTTATCGATATTTGACCTCTAAGTAATAAAACAGCTATCGAAATCCAATCTACAAGATTTCCTGCGTGTAAACTTAAAATTGCAGTGATATTACGATCGTATTAAGATTATGTTAATTAATTAATACTCATCTATTCCTGTTAGTCAAAGCGAAATATTCTTCTGAATTTGGAAGAAATATAAAATTTGTATTTTATAGATAAAATCACATACTAATTTATTGAAGGAAATTTTCTAAATATAAAATAAAGTCACGTCATATTTTAGCTGAACGTTATCTATTGCTATCAGAAACTTCGCATAATTTTCACTGAAAAGGACTGTGGAGTATACAACGCTATCGCGGGTGAGCAAAGGAATCTCGCATGGGCTAGAACGTTCTGGGAAATCTGAGCGCGTATCGGGCAAGTGCGAAAGTGCGTGTAGAGGTCCCCTGGTTAATCAGTGATTATTATTCTTGCAGAGTAGTATTAATTGTATTAAACTACTAAGCTTCTTTGCAATTAACTCTTTCCACACGATACCCTCTTTGATCGTGCTAATTTGGGTATGGCCTAGCTAATTTTGGGGGCAATTTTATACTAAAGGACACTGATGGAGATTAGTTGTACTTGTCAGCAGCTAGTTAACAAAGGGCTTGTTTACACAGTATCCTCCACAGGACTATATGAAATGCTAACTGGTAACAGCTTGAGAGTCAAGTAATGTAGGATCAGATTTGAACGAGAAATATTTTTATTTTTCAACCGAATTTTCATTGAACCCACAGCCTCCTTGCAAATTTCTGCTACGACGGCACATACACAAAATAATCTTAGTAAACACAAATCTTTCAGTCATCCACGTTATTTGAGCAGGGAGAAGACACCACAGAACCCCACAGAGAAATACACGCTATATTCCCTCCATATTGCTGAGTGTGGAAACTAAATCTGAATCTGCGTTTTAATAACCACATCACACTACTGCTCCCATTCGTACTAATGTCCCCATTAGTCTTTTGCTTAGTCGTTCTGAGTAGCTGTTTATATTTATGCATTGATATTTCATCACTCTATTGAAGATGTTCTGGCTTTTTTATTTCTAATTTTAACTATTTAGAACATGATGCACACTAATCATGGTTTTATTTGTGGAAAGATCGCATCCTTTTTATGTATATCATCCGTCCGAGGTAAAAATATATTCGTTATCTAGATATTAAACAATATTTAGTACAACTTAACTGGGCTTTATAATTTCTTGCTGACCATATGCAAGTGCTTCATCTGTTCAGCATCGATTGTGCCGGAAGTAATCTTTAACTCCAATTTGCACGCCTACTATTGCTCAAACTGGAGGACGTCAAAGACATTAAATACAATTAACCGGGTTTATACAATTTATTTTCCAGGAACCAACAATAATTTCGCCGGCAGAAATAAAATGCAGCCTGTAAAACACATTTTATTGTGTTAATAAATAATTAAATTACCCAGATCGAAATTTATATTTTAACTGTCATGTCCGCGATGGAAAAAACGAAAACAATTTTTAATCTTCCCACAATTTTACAAATAAAAATTGTGATTTCTTCTGTAATAATGTGGGTGATAATAATAATGAATCAAGTCTGAGATGAATCAATTTAAGGCTAGAAACACTGCGCACAACCCAGGAAACACTAAAATTTCTGCCAATTCTAAGGTTCAGCTTGAACCAAACTTGGCACATTATAATAAAACGGGATTATTAGACAAAACAAAACTTAGAGACAGCACAATTTAAGTTGGTTTAATTTTTAGTTTTACATCAGTCTACAGTCTCTGATATACTTGTACGTTTACTTGAGCAAGATTTAGGACCGAATGATGCAGTGAAAGAGTTTCAGACGTTCCAACTAAATTTCCTCAGATTTTGGAATAAGTTTGTAAATACCACCGTATATTTTTCACGAAGAATGTTTAAATAAATCACTTCCTTGGTTATTAAAATTGGATAGAGTTCGAACAGGTTCCATTTTATGGTAAATTTTCTACACAATAAGAATACTTAAAGCATTTAACCTGAGAAATCGATTTAAAATAGCTCTGCTGTAATTTAAAAAAAACAGAGTGAAATTCAGTGTGATTTATGACCTATCATCCTGGTTCATCCTATCGTTTTTTAGTAGCTTTAGATAATCAATAAGTTAGCAGCTTAACACTATTGGTGGTAAACAATGCAATTATTTACTAGAAGGAAAAGTTGTAAACCTTGACGTGAAACGATTTGTTTGTTTCAACTGCTAATTATGCATATGAAATACCTCCTTTTCAAAGTACACGAACAAAATAAAACATAATTTGAACTAAGAAAACTCCTGTTATCTCAGTGTGAATACTGAAAATATTTTAATTAAAATTACATCAACTAAGTGAACGGAACGCACATAACAATGTAAACATTCTCACCAGTTTTAATTTTGGTTAATCATTTGAATATGAGTAAAGCGAGATGAGTTCAGTAATATTTGAAACTGACCAATCTGTCCAATAGACGCAGTGAACTCCCATTTCGGCTTTGCCATTGGTCCACTCTGTGTGCAGGCGTGCGCGCTACTGTTTAGGTAAATGGGTTTCGGGCCAACTTTCACCATGCTTTATATCTTACGCTTTCCCAATTTCCACCGTCTCATCTATCTATTAATTCTCTGTACCTATCTCTACCACTCCGGTTTCCATCACACAGCGACTTGACTCACATATCATCTCTTACCTCCAAATTCTTCTGTCTAACTTCTGCAGCCACATTCTCCAGCCAGTTGCTCTCTGTTTTCAGCTACTTCTACCAGCCTCTGTATCCTGAATATGTAACCCTCTCTCTTTCTCTCTCTCTATGCTGATTCTCATAAAAGTACTATCCTTTCTAAGTCTTGTCTTCTTTTTCCCCTTTGTGGCTTTGTATCTCTACCCCTACAACTATTTCAACTGATGACCATCTAATCCCCTCTCGCAGGGGAATCTTCTATTAAATGAGTACCTTTATTATTGGCTTAAATGAATAATGTCTTACTTGTATAATGTACGTTTCAAAAGAAGACATTTGATTTCCCATATCAGGTCACAACACTTTAATCTAGGTATCATATGCACTGCTTAATCGTTTGATCTACATTAAAAGTCAGAAGCAAATGGTGATTTAATGAATAATAAATCACAGGGAATTCCGAAAAATTATAACATATGATTTATTTTTGAAATATTTACACATGTAATGGTAGAAAAACTACCCAGAATTGTCCCCATGCAATTTATTTACAATTCACCGTGTTTCCTTCGGCGTTGTTTTTCAACTAAAAAAAACGTAAATGTGGAGAAAATTATGCTTTTAACATAAATAGGAAAAAATGCAATTAAATGGATTTCTCACAGTGCATTCTTAGACCTTCCCTAGCTTTTTGTTTTTCTTCTAGATAAAGAAAAACCCAAATTAGCTATATTAGATTCACTCTTGCAGGTTTTACTTAAACAAATCCTATCGCATATGAAATCGACAGAGTCTTTATATAAGGCTGTTACTTACCTCTGTATTGTTTAATTTTTTCAATGTCGCCATTAATATAGGGTATGTAAATATCCCTCAATCCAAAGTATTGCAAATAATAACCCAGAATATCAGCCTTGGATTCTGGAACTTGAAATATTATTATGAGAGCTGCTATTACGAGTAGCTTTATCATCTTGCTTTGTAAAAACGTGTTTGAGGGTAGAGCAACTTTGTTTATGTGTTGACGCTTAAGATGACACTCTGAAAATCTCAGGAGCCAATTAATTATCGCTGCAGTGCACGCTTGAGCAACCCTTTTAACTTATGGTGGATTGGCTATGAGAATATTTTACACACACGTGCCTTGCTGTAATTGTTCTGATTCTAAAACAGAGCTTTCCATTATTGCAAATAATTAAATTATCATAAAAAGCGTAATATTGAATGTGCATTCAAGGTGAATAATAATTTCTCCAAATGATATTCTTTCGGAGGAAAATCACTGAATTTAGCAATCGATTGTACCATTTTGTTATATTATTGAGATCAAAGTTTAAGAGCATGTGATCCAAGTAGGTTTATTGTCATAAGCGTGAGGCGATGAAAATCAGACAAAAGACATACCTGAGATTCTGTCATCATGCGATGGCAATTTGGAGTAAAATTTTTCTCTAAAAGAATGACATGCGGTTTGGTTCGAATTTGATACATTTTTCAAAAACGTAAATGTGTCGAACATAACTCCACCACGATTTAGTGAATATTGGAATTGTAAATCGGAACTGCGCCGCCAATAAATAGTGCTCTAATGAGGAAACCACCTAAAGGAAGGATTTCTCTACTTTACAATCCATTTAAACTAATAACGACATCAACTGAATTAACTTAACATTGACAGGAATGGCACTTAGGGTGATGAAAAGACCGTCGAAAGGCTTGGAAATAAAAACATCTACGTTAAAACGCCAAAATTGTAAATTAAATGCGTCGGAGGCGCATTGGTCATCAGACACGTCTACTGCGCAAGAGGTCACGAGTTCGATTTCTGTCAGCGCACACCCAGTGAGTGGAATGGCCAGTCACACAGGTTAAGTTTGGCTAATATAGTGGGTGGTAGAATTCGAATCCCTCACCAGGGAGGCTCCATGATGCCACTCTCTACCCAAAATGAGCGTTGAAAAGTGCATTTCTAAAAGGGCTTGAGAATTGTTACTATTAAAATGTTGAGTTGCACAATATGAAGGTATGAAATAGGACACAATGGAGAGTTTAGGTATGTCAATAACGTAGTGATTTGTTGTTAGTTAAATAGTATATATTTACCGTAGGCCTCACCCTTAAGATTTTATCTAAAGGAGTAAGAATTAAGTCAAGTGTAATCTGACAATCCATACGATAAAAATGACAAAGCTTGTCATTGAGCGGTACCAATAAGTAGTATATTAAATACGGCTCAATGAAACATGTTTACAAGGTCTATTTGGATCAAGAGGAGACAATCATGAGAATCTCCTAAAAAAGGCTTTATAACATGCCTTCCAATAACGACTGGCATTAAAGTGTTTCTCAGAAATATCATACCAATGCATATGCATACCAATTTGTTTATAAAAACTGTATTGTTATTAAAATTTAACACTGGTTTATTTTCAATAGATTTACCAAAATAAACTCATGTTTCATTTGGTATCCAGAAGATGACTTGCAGTTTGAACAAAATGCAGGAAGTGGGTATGAGAATTTACACACTCAATATTAACTAAGGAATTAAGTAATGTACCAGGATGCTATAACGTGATGCTATAAATTATTCATCTCAACATTATTTTCCCAAATACTTGCTTAACTTGATATTCGTACTCTAGTCCATCAACTACTGCAACTTGTGAATCTCTGAGACGATATCAGCAAACGTGCAGTGAAAATTCCTTTGAAAGTTCTGCTGAGATTTAATTTTTTTCACATAAACTCACGTTTAATTCCTTAAAATATTTATGGAATCATAAAAGTTATCAAATTGCTATTGTTAAGAAATCCTCGAAATATTTTTCAATAGTAACACCAATTATTATCGTTATTATTGACCAAGGCTGCACTAAATGTTTATGAAATAAAGTTTTTATTAAAATTAAAGAGGTAAAAGTTTTTTACTTTGACTGTTGCTGTTATTATGGGCTTGGTATTCATGGCATGGATGGATTCAATGCTCATTCATTTGAAGCTCTCAATTAAATGACTATTTTTCGGTTAAAATTTCAAAAGTTGTTTATGATTGACTGTTTCCAGGGTCTATCAACCAACGAAACCCTATCATCATGTTTACATCGGCCTGTCTATCAAAACTCATGTAAAGACTCAACTGATCATCCTCTGCCTTTTTTACTCATCAAATGTCATCCCTCTGCCCTTCATTCGCGGCTGCATTGTCCTTTAATTATTTAAATAGCCTACCGGCTCCAGCTATAAATACCCAGTTGCTATCATTCACATGGCCTGGCTCCAACGCTACTTTCCTTCTACCGTGCATCTGTTCGGTTCACTCCTCCCTAACCACTGCTGGTCAACTCCTACAGTCAGGGTCTTTAGGCGACTCCTATCTATTAGCAGTTTCTTTTACCTTGTACTAAGTAGCCCTCTCTCATTAAGGTACTATCATTACTATTTTACTCTTTGCACTTAAATATTTAAAAACCTTAGTATTTGGTCCCCTGTAGACTCCGAAGTATTGTCATTTGCAGGAAGTGTAGTCTAAATAAGGTTGTATTATGGGAGATATTATAGAAAAGATAAGTTGGAATGTAAGAGCGTGAAGGTTTACATAAAAAAGAAAGATGCGATTGTGAACCATCATGCATAAAAAGGATAGAGAAGTGAGTGCTAGCAGCTATCCTACCATCGGGACTGCTTTCGACTCCAACAGGATGAAATTGTGGTTGGGTATAACTTGAGTCCAAGCTTCTCATTGCTCTCTGTGCGCCCATGATTGTCTGTGTGTTGTCAATCTTGGTAGACTAGGTTGCTAGCCTCGCCTACTTCCAATTTTTCAGTAGTAACGCGATTCTCTTTTATGCTTATGATTTTAGGGTATAGTGGCACTACGGAGAGAGATTGCGAGGATCTCTACACCATAGATCTCTATAGCGTAGAATTCAAATGCACATTTTATTCCCGCATCACTTTAACAATCATCCCAAAGAGTATCTATTAGAAAGTACCTGAGATGTACATTTTGGGACATTGTGCCAAATTGACGAAAGATTATTTTCTTATTGGGCAGAGGGGGATTAGCACAAAGCTTAACCGATTAAAAATTTTACTGTATTTTTCTAAAATTATCTATTAGTTCAAATAAATAAATTAAGCTTCCTTTGTGGGTAGTTATTTAGCAGGAGACATATTCTTTCCACTTTGGAAAAAAGCGTACTTTTTTTCCCACTCTTAACAAGCATTTTCTAGTACTTTTCCGTAATTCGTCAACTACCCGTATTTATGCGTTATCAGGAATCATCCCAGTTGCCATGCCCTTTAACAGAAAATTTTAATTGCTTTTAACATTTTAGTTATATTCTTGAATTCGGGTCACTATAATCTCGTTATTTCCGTGATAATTTACTTAACTCGAGTTTTGAGGTCATTGCTATCTTGATGAAAATGTGATTAATTGAGTCAATCTTTTTATTTAATTTTACTCAGACTGTTGTCCAGAATTTTAACGCCTAGTAAAAAATTTCGCATATAGAAATGTATCAAGGCACACTTAGGGTTTATGGAAGTTTATTGATTTGGTAAATGAGAAGATAACGCAAATCGGTTGTGTTAATCATGAGTGTAGAAAATTCGGGTGATGGCCATCGACTAGAAAACAAGAAAGAAAGAAAAGTTACCAAAATACTTACCAATTTAGTGACTAATGAGTTGCTTGCAACTTACTTGGACTTTTTGGAACCTTTCCAAATCCATGACTGAATTGTCCTATATCAATTAATAAAAAGGTTATATTTGAAAAGGTTTTGACATTGAAGAAATTATAGTGAGACGTACTTTGTCGTTCATCTATTACAAATGGTCCTTTTAGAGGAAATGCAGGAGTTGGATATATTTGAGATGTAATAGCCAGAAGGAGAACGAAGAAGACTAGAGGGCTCATGTCTAATCTCAACGGAAAATTGTATAAGATATCTCAAAGAAAACCCAGCGTTTTTATATCGCTCTTATAAGTGAAGGTGTGGTCTTCTGGACCTTGTGATTCAATTCTTCTCTCTCCTTCCCTCTCTCTCTCTTTGACGCAATCCTCTTAAACCTGACATTGAGCATGGTAAAATATCAAAAGAATTAACTAATCATAACGCCCTATTCACATGCATTTGTACCTTAGTCTAAAAAGTGATCACTTTTATGCAAAAAACACAAATCGATTGAAACTTGATCTCCTTTGTATTTTTGAATGCTGTTTATAAAAGCCGTAATACATGCTCCAAACAGCTTTTAATTCAGTTTGGTAAGCTACTAGGTCATGAACGAATGATTTAATTCCCAGCTATTAAATTCTATATTGTGGTTGATGGTTCACCATTAGGTGTAGTTAGTTTTACATTTAAAAATGTAAATGATCCCACTTAAACCCAAATCAAAAGCACTTTTCTAAATTGCACTTTCAGGATGAACTTCATATTCTAATAAGCGATATAATGTTGTTTATGGATTTATTTCGAATTTAAGGAGTGATTTATAACTTTGATTCCACTGATAATAAAAATCTATTTTATTTGGCCCGTGGAATTTGTGCATTTGATATATTTTGTAAGCAAAGGCAGCTGATATCTTGAAGGAAGATAATGAATGGGGTTTTTAGGAAAAAAGAGTCTATAAAGCAACTGGAGTTGTGTTGAAATTTTGGTTTGAAGACCGAAAGCCTATCCTATATATTCGTGTTAGTGCACCAAAGATCGATTCTGAGCCCACCTTAATTAATAATAGAATAGATACCAACCATTAGACGACAGCTACCTTTTTGTCTTCTTACATTATACATTTTACGTCCAATAAGACTAATGCATTTATGTGATCAATAAGCAACTTTATTTTCATATAATATATCGTACAATGTTCTTTAATGGAAAACTAATATATTCCGTGATACTCTAGAGGACCATCTAAAATCAATTTAAAATCGATTAATTTCAATTCTATTTAGAAATGAGAGCAAAAGTCGATTGCTTACAAATTTGTTCAAGTATATTTTCATAGGTTTTTCCATCAAGATCTAAAAATTGTGAAAATGGTTTAAGAAAATCGATGAATTTACTGTTCTGCATTAAAACTTACAAGGACCACTTTCTGTATCTAGGCCTTCTTCATCAAACATTTCCAAAAGTGACGGCATGGCATAGCTCTGGCTTGTTATCACGATAGTGAAAAGAATAAGAAATAGCACGTTCATAGTTTGCAAATTTTATAAAAATTTTCAGCATTCTGCTCTACTTTTTATACTTTTTTTCAGGAGGCTGAATATTGTTTTCTTTTAAAGCTATCAGATCTCCTTGGCGTAACTCCAAAAAATCTTTTAATTTCACCATGGGTGAACCACGCCCTTCAAGTGATAAAACTGCCTGACTTGACATCACAGATCAGACACGAATGGGTGTCCTCCATAAATGCACTTGTATGTAGGCATAGATTCATTAATCTCTTTGTCAATGCTATCCTATCGAAATACAAGTATTATTATTGTGATTTATGATTTATTATTTGAATATATTGAGGCTGATCTAGACGTTAGACTAAATTTCAGTTAAAAAATCCCGGACCCACTTTTACCAACGCCTTCGTGGTTTAGAAATTCTCCTTCGATAATTACCACTGTTTTGTGTTATTATTCCAAAGATCGATTTTCAAATCTGGTCATATAATAGAGGAATAATAGTATGAACTAGCAGCCAATCATTAGATGACAGTAACCAATTGTGTCCTCTTTATAATAAAATATAATGCTCTAAAAACATCAAAGCATTTGTTTGATCAAAAATCATTTTATTAACATAAAATACAGCATAATATAATCAGTCACTGGAAATTAATGTACTTCGTGAAAATCCTCCTGGTGATCTAAATCGATTAAAAATTAGATTATTCTCAGTTCCGGATAGAAATGAGGATTATAAAAACAAATACTTACAAACTTCCTCGAGCGATTTGCCATATGTTTTACCATCGTAGTCTATAATTTAAACAGGTTATTCCAATATGATAATCGATAAAGTATTATAAGAAGGGATCATGAATTCTAAAACTTACTGAGACTACTTTCCAAAGCATGTCGCTCTTCATCACTAAGACTTGAAATATCTAAACTCGAGTTTGGATAAATCTGGGCCGTTATTGCAAGAGTGAATAGAATGAGAAACAGTGCGCTCATGATTTGTCAATTTTTTGATATTTCTCAGCTTTCAGCTTCGGCTTTTATACGTCTTTTGATGAATTGATTGTAAAATCTTCTTGAGGTCTTAAAGTTCTTTGTGAATGCACCACACCCCTTTTGATACCACCCGACGAAAGCCTGACAGAGAATGAGATAGTAGCGGTGCAAAGCTCGATTATATTGATTTTGGTAATAGCAACACATTTCCATCCTAGTAATGATTCTTTTAGTCTGTCCATAGCACAAATCGAGTCACAGAATGAGAGCGAATTTTTTCTCGGAGAATCTCTAAACTATGTTCTATAATCGAATAAGTGAGCGTCCGTTTATTGTTCAAGTTAAGTAAAGCTAACGTAAATAAACGCAACTTTAAATTTAACGTGTTAAAATATCCTAATTTATCATCCAAAGTAAGGGCCAAAGCAACTGATGTCTTTATGGAGCTAGTCCTTTCTTACGGCCTTTCTATGATGCAATTAAGGTATAAGATAATGATAGCCTTAAACCTTTCTTGATTCTGCTAGAAGGCTAATCTAATCTCACAAAGCCATAGAATTTGAAGAGCTTGTTCAGCGGATTCCACTGAGAAATTCCACAGCCAAGCTTCCTTTATGAAAGTTTCGAATTTTGACCGCTTTAAAAGTCATCCTAACTCCTTTAAACCAAAACTTCTTTTGGGATTCCCAGATACCGATGAAAACTAGAAAGAAAACATATATAAATCATCACTTGGGCAAATCCGTCCAGACACTAAGAAAATCTTTGGTTTAACCGGCATGTCATGGCTAAAATTGCCAACGAATTCGACTTCCATTTTACAAGTGTAACACACTACTTCAAGTGAATTCCTGTAAGAATAGCAAAACTACATGACCGCCAAATCTATGTGAATGTTCGCAGAATAGTAAGCAATACGTTTGAACTTTCGTGAAGATCACTGTTCCACAAATACGAAAGTCAGCAACTACTTGAAGTGCTCAGAGTTTGCAATTTTAATTCTAACATTTAGTAAACTGAATCCAATATTTTTGGTTAATTCAAGCAAAGCTCATAAGCTTTATCCGTCATGCAATGGATTATCGGTTATTAAATTTCTACGCTCGCACATGTATATGCATGTCACCACTGATGTAATTATCAGGGCAATTGTTGGCTAATTTGGGGGCTTATTTCTCATAAGCAAATTTAGTTTGAGCTACAGGTTTCCTCTCTTCTTCTTCCTCTGAATAGCTGCAGCTTAATGAAGTTTACGAAAGACGAAAGCAGAAAAAGTCCACATATCAGCATATAATATACCATGCTGAAATTAAGTGAAGTGATAGTTTTTCCTAAGCACTTTTGAGATCATGCATATTCCAAATAGATAATTCCCAGAAGAGGAACAAAAGAACGACACCTCTTCTTTAACCTAAATGATTGAAAAACACCCGAACTTCCTACCCTCTCCCCGGGGTATCCTTTTGCCCTAATATTGTGCAGAAATTGCAAATTCTTTACCGTAGTGATCAGGAAAAAAATTAAATATTGGCAAGGTTGTTAACCAAACCTTCGCCCATTTGAATTATTTCAAAGCCTAAGGTAATGATTTGTTTAAAGCTCAAATAAGGGAAACGAATTGGAAAAGTGTGCATGGGTTTCGAATTCTAATACACCGAAGGGAGAGGCTATCGAAACTTTATCATTATTAATGTACATTTAATATTAGTATCTTGAGGTCTTGATTCATTTCCAGCTCTTAATTGTACTGTTTAGTACAGAAGGTCATTTTCAGAAATACAATTTTAGTGACACTCATTCTCTTTCCATTATTCATTCTTTTCATTTCATTCTCTTATATTCCGCAGAGCAGTCCTGAAGTTGAAAGTATCATACGAAAGCATTCGAAAAGAGGAAAACTGGAAAAGCGGTTGCATAAATAATTTTCCTTATTTAAAAGCTAACAAAGCTTACTACCGTTAGAGTAGTAGCTAATGCTACCGTCTACTAAATATGAGATAGACTACTAAAACCAAAGGTTCTTATGAAAATTGGAATTGTGCTCACCATTCTTTCATGATTAAGTTCCTACACAACTTTATTCAGGGTTCATCCATTAGTTCATCAAGTAAGTGAATACATGTAAATCCTTTTAATTTTTCCCACGGCAATGGAAAATTCGGTACAACTTTTAACGATGAGGAATGTAAAGAAAATGAAATTAAGTTCAATTTCCAGTGGAAATGGGAACTGCAGGAGGGGAAATCGGGGAATTAGCAGCTCCGTAATTTAGAGTTCGATGAGACTTATCGCTCTATTTCTTGTGATTTCCCTGACATTCATTTTTACATAGTTTTTGTAGCATCCCCCTAGAGGACAAACGAGCATACTAATTGGAAGATCATTTTGAGTTCATGGTGATCGATTCGTCAGTGCCCCCTCATCTTCCTTTTATTTACACAGTGTAGATATCTAAAAATATTGCAATGATTTTGAGAGAAACACGCTCTGAACTCCCTTATTGGAAGCAAATTTTAATTTGACGCTCAGATCTTTTTGATATCTTATGTTGTTTAATAAAAGTTTATTTAAAGACCGCCTTAAGTGCAAATTGTTCACGAAAATTTGCGTTAATATATTTTATAATCATGAATTTCACAAACTGATTCGCAAACAGGAGGAAGGGGTTGTTTGATCCCAATTTCATAATTGCAACACCACTTTGTGCTGGTTACGATCTCCTGGATAGATAAACACTAGGCGTTTGTTTAGGTAATCGAGTAAAATGAGGAACGAATTCCATGGAGCTTTAAGTCTATTTTAGCAACCTGTGGAATGAATCCAATTAGTGATCCCCTTATTTTAACTTGAAAACTATCTTTCGAATTTATTAAACGTCAAGAAATATCCCAAATTTCATTTTCAGACCATCAATTTCACCAGGATGACAAGAGTGAAATTTTCGGTACCGTCCTGCATTTGTAAGTGGCTTCAGTTACTGCGGTAATGAGAGTCAGTCTATAAGGTTAATAAAAACTGGAAAATTCGTTAAATCTTTTCCAAAAGGAAAACATCATTAATGCAAAGCTATATGAGTTTGTCGCTTAAGCTTCCTATTTTTAATATCACATAGAGAACATGTTTAGAGATGAGTTTGGAATTAAATGAAAAATTTCCTGTGCGAAAAGCTACTGATACTGGTGGTATTTTTAAGCGGCCTCAAACGGTTACATTAATTCGATTATTGGTATTCGTTCATTTGAGTGTTGTCGACTAGAGAACGAAACACGCGAAATCTCAGGTCAACTCTGATACTACCAATACAACTATTTATGTACACAAAATTTTTGAACTCTTAGTTAAAATTATTCATATATAATATTTCTGCGTTCTTTCCAGCATTTTTCCAATTGAAGTGTACTGTTTAATAAAGCAATCGAAATATTTTTTGTCTCTACAAGCTTGAATGATATTACGATAATGGAACCCGAACTTATGCGTTTCAGTCGGTGTATGCATGTGAATCAAACGGAGATTTTGCCAGATGCAAATTGCGTCAAATTTAATCCATCAATAGACAGATCGATTGCATCCACCTTAACCCCTGGTCATTTTAACATTAGCTTGACAATGGTAAATTGCTGACCTCAGTTTAAGTTTAATAGGCAAAATCACATGCTGTCCGCACAACCCTAACCACCAACGAGACGACGAAGATATTAATTTAAGAATTTTAATGTTTTCATGGTTGGTAAAAAGTAAATCATTATTTGTTATTAAGGCACGTATTTCTTTTATAAAGCTTTGCAGCTGCTTTAATAAAATGGTATTGTCAACTAGCACGTTACCACTGATGAATTAAAAGTAGGCTCGCTTGGATTAATGTGAAAGTAAGAAAGCCGAGACATACTCACCTTCATATTCCTTGCTGAGTCAGAATATTGTGCTCATAAAGCAAGATGACTGCTTCCTCCTGCCTTTCGTATTCTGCTGTGTTTAAAATTCCCTTGTTTGTCTTATCTACCTGGTCATAACTGCATGAAAATGCTAATCAAAGCAGCATGACCAATCATTTAATTAAATCAAATGCCCAACAAGATGTGAACATCGCAGAGATGAACTGACCCA